>JARQSV010000639.1:1436083-1462527 GCA_030142285.1 Calameuta idolon
TCACAAAATCCTACTCCTAAACTCGCCGCTACGATTTAGCGCCATGCTTTTGGTATCGCCTAAAACCGGAGCGTTATTCATCTCCCTACTCATCTCTGCGAAGTATATTGCAAATGGAATTTTGTTAGTTGTACTATGCAAGGTTATTCGGTAGGAACGCCCCGCTTGAAGTTAGCGCGACAATTGGAGTCGTATGGTAAAGCTACATTCAGATGATGCGTTTGGGCTGAATAATCTGGTACATTACTGTATAGCTTGTATCAAATGTATGCAATTTTTTGCATCAAATGACGGGCGTAATATGATTGTGCGAAAAATAAGTGACGCTGTGATGACCGAGTCGTTCGCGTCGATACTGCGAGAACAATGAACGACGATCGAAGTCCACATTCCTTTCTCATTCCATTACGCCCTGCTGTTTTTGCTTCTTAATTCAATCGACAATCCGTGCAATTAATCATCTCTAATTATATCCACTTTCTATAAAAACCTGCCGAAGCTGTTCCAGGGGGTGGCGCTTATTGCTCTCCGGTACAGTTAACCCTACTTTTTCCTATATATCAGTGGAAATACAGTTAAAGAAGGATTAATTACAGCATCAGGTACATAATCTTGCTCCGTTATTCCCATAAATTTATTGAGCGTTTATCACTGACTAATGCATCGTTCATATGTAATAAATTCGGATCAGTCGAAATGTTCCGAATGAATAATTACCAGGTAAGTTTCGGTCGTCCCACAGTAATACCATTGTTTTTTATTCTTATCTTATACATGTAATCTTTGTCCGTGGGGTCACGATCCCTGTATGAGAATTAGTTCAAAGGTCAACCTTTTTACGTAGCATCCGCTAGAAACTTCGAAATTGTTTCCTTAGATCTTGAACCCAAGGAGCCTATTGATTTGTATTGCAAGTGTTTAGCATCTCCACGCGTAACCATTAGAAAGCTTTTTGCGTTGTTATCCGCGAACCGTGAAATGCTGATAATCTAATGGAGATAAGATTAAATCAACGGCTTGTTATAGTGGTCGGGAGAGAGTGAATCGCGTGAGTGGAATAAACGTTTCCCACGACCCGAAGGACCCAAACGAATACTCGACCCTCAAGTCCGATTTGCAGACTCGGCATCGAGAGGCTGCGTCATCTGGCGAGAAAATCGAGCAACTCGCTATGTAAATTCGCAGTCCAACTTTGGCAGCACGCTGTTCTGCAATTAGCGCGGAATGCAGGAATAAAATAGTGGATCGATGGAAGCGGCTAATGAAAATCCTGCTAGGTTCGCCAAGTAATTTAAAGGTAGGTTATCTCATTGGAACACGGAGTACCAATCCCTTTGAATTCACTCTTGAGTTTCTTCTCCTAAAGAGGATTCCTATTGCTTCTTTAAATCCTTTTTTTTTCACCTAGCTTAAAGAAGGAGTAAAACTTAGTTTACAAAGCCACAATCCAGTATTACAGTTGAATTAAGTTATTCCGACGAGTCTTCTTGTGCTTAAGTACGTTACAATGGAGTAATTAGCGACGCAATTTGTAACAGAACAAAACAAAAAAGTGAATCTTTCTTCACAAATTTTCTACGGCGTTCTACATTCATTGGCTTGGAATTTCTACTTGATTGAAAATAATTTTCAATTTTATATATTTCATATTCTGCACTCAAAATTAACTTCGAGTTTCTTTTTTCAATTTTCTTCGCAAAAGTAAGAGAAACTAAGCGATTGCATTTTTTTTCGCCGGAAGCCGTTAAATTGACCATGATATTAATGTACGGCCTCCAGGGTTCGTGATTCTGATATCCATGCGCATCTAATAAGTATGAATAAAGTCAATATTCCTCGGAAGCAAGTATAATATATGTTGAGTATGCAGATTAGACATGTAACGTTTTAAAGATGCGCATATAAATATCTAACTATTACAATGCATTCACTATACAGTTAACTCTCATCCAAGTTACCATAATGAGTCTTGAGATTCCACGTAAATTTTTAATACTTCGTTAAATCTGTCCCAGCCGCCCACCCCGACCCTCCCAGACGCATGATTAAACAGCAGCCAATGACAATAGAAAAAAATATTGTACACGGTTAACGAACAACCACTGACGTAATGCAGTAAGAGAAAAAAGAAAAAAAAAAATGTATAGCTTCCGGTGAATAAGATTCATTCAAAAATTATAGTGATCGACCATAATTCCAGTGGTTCGCCTTCTCATCGGAAAGTACCAATCACAAAAGCACTATAGGCGAGTGAAGGATAATACACGGGGAGCGCGGAATGGAATAGGATTATTCGTTGCTCAATTCACAAGATGGATCGATTCCCATTTCCGTGGATCATTCAAATGAAATCTCATAGCACATCTGGATAATCCTACTGGTACGAAATAACATTAGAAATCCCATGGTGTTCGACGAGAGGCAAGAAGACTCATATTGTCTCTATAATGCACGTGTATCCCGTGGCTGTTCAGTGGCGCGGGGGGCGAAGGGCTCCGTACAGTTAACCATTTGATATTGCGCATCGCGCGGGTTCGGTTTACAGAGAGAAACTGCAATCGATCCGCGAATATGCAGTTAAGGCTGAAGGTTAACTCTCTTTACGTTGGACATGATAGAATATGGGTACTCTGTACCGTTCGCCGCTTCATTTCCTTGAGTTATGGTCAATTACAGATGCCTTCTCTTAGCAGCGTGTGTCTGGCTACCACTTCTATATGCTTTGACTCGAGATAACCCACGTTTCTACCTACATACGTTACCTACAGAGAAGCGACCTCGTATTTAAAGCCTGTACAAAATAACACACCACCGTTGGAGTAACCAGTCTGAAGAACGAAAATGAATTTTTTTTATTAAAAAAAGTACAAGCTCCTATAGGCTATCTTATAGACACCTGGTCATCGGCGATCCCGATACAAGACGGATGTGCTGATACAGGGACAGTGCGTGCAAACGCAGACTGGAGATGCCGCTGAGATAGGAAAGACCGATCGCCCGTAGGTTGAATTTATTACAAAGCTTCCTTTCATATTTCCTTCTTATTGCAGCTTCTCTTCGCGGGTCTCCCTGTGTGTAATTAAATTTTATTTCTCGCCGAGTGCCAGCTGAGAAACGAGCTCTTGAAATTAACCTTGGCGAAATAAATTGGATGGTTGTGTGTACGAGCGTGAGTGTGTATCGTCTTGTCTTTCTTATTTAGCATATTAAAGTGCAATGAGAAGATCCTGCAGTGGAAAACAAGACGGGAAGATCGATCGTGTGTGGGAATAATTGAAACTGGCTTGCGCCACTTATTTTCTAAGCGTTCGTTATTCCATTTGTCGAATCGTCAACGCGTCGGACAAATATTTTCCTGTACGTCGAAATGGGACAGTGGCGAATATTTGGAATGAACGAAAGAAAAAAAAAGCAGGGAAAAAATCTCAAGCTCGATTGCTGCATGTATGCATATAAATCGTAGGTAACGGATACCGCTATTCACTTGAAAGAATAACAAGCAACGATTGTCTTATTATTCACAGTCATCCTTCCACCAGGTATAATAACATCTCGCATTACCGTTACAGCCAACACCTTTTTACCGAAGGATCTTCCGTACGATTAAATATAAAATATTGTACGACGTAACGATATTCTAATCGCGCATCTGAATCATCGTTATTCGTCAGACCGTAAATGCTGGTCGTAGATTTATTCTGTATTGCATTTTTAATTCACGTTATACAATAGCAATGTACCTGGTGAGAATATTTACGCAATTTTATAGTCCACTGTTTGGCACAGTGCACGCATTTACGATCCTGCGTCACGTGTCGTATTGTCTTCTCCAGCTGGCACTTAATCTTCGTCCTACGATCTCTCGTCGTTCTGCATCCCTGTGGCCTTGTTTGCAAACGCGAACGCGTATCTTACGATCTGTCCGTACGGCTACGGCCATATTTACATTCTATTTGGGCGTTTACCTCGCATAATACGGCATTCGCGTTTAGGTCTTTACTGTTTTATTCGAAGCCTTTTCTGCCATTGAATAAAGCGGACGCAGAGCCGCTCACGGTGTATATAAGGACAGCTGTGCGTCGTAATGATTTTTCATGACGATTGCACAATCCCATAATGACGTCGTGCTGTTCACTGTTTTCTATTTTATTCTTCATTTAATTAACGTGCATTCACGTATCCTCGGCATCGCGGGACGACGGTATTCGCGAAATTTGTAATAAGACGCGACAGCCGTATGCTGGGATGAAAATGTATAATTGAATGGGCAGAGGTATATATAGATATTTTTTTATACCTGTGTACGAAAATCTAGGACGAAAATACATGGTGGACAATCTTGCTTCGGGTAAATAAAAAAAAAGGTACAGAGTGAAATTGCATTGTGGCAAAATGCAATCTGGAGCATTGTTAGATATAGTGGCTATATGTATCGATCTCAGGTATACATATATAGGGTCGGGTATACGACGGCTGATATGCCAAGATTAATGCTGCCACCTACTTTCCAGGAATTATCGTTCCGACTTTCCCATTGCAGGATTTAGTCTGTAAATGGAAAATCCTTTAAAAGTTCTTCAATGAGATACACTTGGATACTCGGAAGTGTGGATGCCTCTTTGCTGGGCGACATTCCTCTTTCGTTTATGCTTATCGGACTTTTACGTCGCCTCGGGGTGGACGCGTTCGCCAGAGGACTTACAAGATTTCGTAATGTCAAGAATTCGTTCTTTTTGTTGTATGAAAAACTTACGAGGATGACTGTACGATGCAGCATCTTGATAACGTGGGGCGAATGTTCACTTGAATTTCCAAAATTAGCCACGCGTCAAATTATATGTTCCCCACTATAGGAATAACGATGAGTTACGGCTTTCAAGCTTTATTAAGATTTCCAAAATTCTCTTTATATTTGATCAACTATTTTATTGGACTGATCGATATATGGTATCGTGAAGCGTCACCTGTACGTTTAAAGATAATAAAGTGGTCAAGAAATTAATTCACAATTAATTTGTATAACCGTAACCGTGTCATTTGCTGGATGTGATAGCAACCATCGATAAGAGAGATTTACGAGCGACGATTTATAAGACGTCAGAATATCCGAGTAAAGCCAAGGAGTAATATGTAGTCTTGGAATAGGGAGAATTCGAAGACGGGGAAGCAACAGATTTCATCCGTCAGATTTAGCGAATATAAACTGCCGATTTCGATATGTAGGTTTCGAAATGGCTATCAAGGTCAGCATACAAATTCCCACGAAGATAGCTGGTTCAACGTCCACTTTAAACGGCGAAGTCGAGGATGAAGCTGATTGAATAGATAAAGGAGAATATCGAATGAGCGTTCGATCAGCTGATAGCATTGAAAATTTTTAATCTCCATTCACGTTCAATTTTCAATTGAAATTTTTCCTAACTGTGCCTTGCATTTGTTCTCTCTGAAGTTGCAGCCGATAAGGTCGATGCCATTCGCGGTAGAATTTATTCAATCATTCCGATGGTCTCTCGGTCAGGGACACGTTATGATAGTAACGAGAATGTGTCCTCATAACGATCGTGGAGGTCGTCACTTTGAAAACGGGACAAAGTTCCCTTTCCGAGAGAATCGCATTCGCCTCGACCTCGAAGTGCTTTGCCATTCAACGAGACGAATGACTCTCGAACGGAAGGCCGGATGGCCAATACGGCCAGACGGGCCGGATAGTGCCATTGCTACCTTCGCAGCGATAAAGAAGACTGAGAGTGGAAACCAGCAATCCGAGTTTCCAGCAATCCCCCCCTGCCCTCCTCTCCCTCCCCCACGTTGCTGCTCCACCTTCACCATCCTGCTTCTCTTCTTCGTCTCGAACGGGACGTTGCTTAACGTTTTTCTTAATTGCCTCGGACGACTTACCGCGAAAGTCATACCCTTTTTCCTACTTTCCTACTTTCCGTGCACGGAGCTTGTCCTGATGATGCCTTATGGGTTTCTCGCCCCCTCTCCCCCCCCAGCCCCCCTTATAGCGTTTTAATAACAGCCCCGGGTATCCAAGGCGACGCTAAGTACGTCGGCATCGAGAAACACAGAGAGCGCTCAGACTTTTCAACGACAAACAAATTTCACGCTAATCGCACCTGAAATCGTTTCATCTCGACACGCTATGAGAAATCGTTTCGTCGCAAAAATAAGTATAATGACCGGCTGCAACAAAGGCGTACGGGCTTTTGCAGTGTGCCCTTGACTCTCCTTCGCTCAAGGCCAGTCTCATGTTTCTCGGCATCCGCAACTGCTGTCCGCATATATACATATACATACATACGTACACTTCGTAATTCACATCTCCGACCGGGTATCACTCTTGGTCACTATCAATCATTGTTCATTGATAACCATCGTGATTTTCTATCTCCAGAAGCTTTTCCATTCTCCATATACGTAATTACGTAGCCCTGCTGTTACACTCGTGTATACCGATCGGTACTATAAATATTGCCCTGACTTTATTTTACGTAGCATTCAGTAGTAACGGTAGCGTGCACGGTCAGACGTTAGGCTTGTTTCATAGTTGGCGTCGGACGACAGTCCAGACATATCGATCACTATCAGCCTTCGATTTTCTTCCTTTGCTTAACGAATGGCATCGGCACCGGGAGCTCCTGGTTTCGCGATTGAGAAATATCGCTGACGCGAGTCATCGATCGAAATCAGTGCTTTCGCGCGAGACATTTATTCCGATTTCCACGGATCGGACGGCTCGATGGCGTAATATATATCTTACCGATTTTTATTACCACGTGCGTGCACATGCGTGGCCGCAGCGAAGAATTGCGCATGCGCGCACAAGGCTATACGTCATGTCAAGCCGTTTAATGGGCTTTTAATACAACTTTACGAGCAGCGCAGAATCTTTCCAAGGTCCATTGGATGTACCCGATGCCTGGTATGACACGTTCCGGCATCTTATATCTTTTATCATCGCGACAACTACTTACACCATGTTAATCGATCATGACCTAGAAAATCGATTGAAATTGATTTTGAGTAAATCGAGGAATTCCAATCGTCCGACTTTAATTCATGATGGAATGTGAATATGACGTCAGTGATTGATTCAATTGGAATAAAGGCACCTGTTCTTCTTGCTCGGAGCTATACATTTTTTTCTATTATACCGTACTATTTTATTTATGCTACTGTATCCAACTTTTGCCCAGGCATCGAATATATTTATGAGTCAGCCGTTCCGTTATAGTACTTATTATCCTTGGCAGCGATGCTTTATAGCCGGCCCGTTATTGCCATTGGTTATTAGAAGTGCATTTATCCGTTATTAGTGCTATTTTATGAGGTTTTCACGATGAAAAAAAAAGGAGCACTACTGTATGATCTTTTCGTTGTATTTCAAGCATATGCATTTCGCGTAGCTCATTACAATTTTTTTTAAATACGATAATGGCCAGGTACTATGAAATACCCAGAACACGATAATGATCCTAATAGTCTAATCATTAATCTAAGCCGTTACACTATAATCCTCGAGTACCTTCGTATCAGATACATCGTGGAGGTCGAGCTAAAAACAATTTATCGCATGTATGGTTGTCAAATTTTACAAATACAAAATCAAGTACCTCATGCCGACAGTACGTAGTACCGATTAAAGCATAAATTAAAAAATAAGGAATAGCAGGGAGATAAATTTAATATACCCATAATCTCGTTAGTAAAATAACAAGGATGCACCGACTAAGCAATGGTAATATAATCGATTGAATTATTAATAATAATCGGATTCGATACGGAAACTCTGTTGCTTTTTTTTTACCACCCAGTTGCCTACAAATAGCAATTATACACCAATCATCCCTTAATTATCATCCGTCGATAAGGTAGTAATTACTGTTGGTATATATCCATAGGATGGTGAACAACCCCTCGTACTGTCTTCGTCGCTTCTACTCGACGAGGCTTTTCTTTTTCTAACAGGCTTCGTTGTTCCGCTACACTTCACAATGAACTTCATTTCATCCTTCAGTTCTTCTTTGAACGATAGCTGAAAGTAAATACGTATGAAATTTTAAATCGAAGGACCTAAATATTTTTAAGCTCTCATTGAATAATCAATTATCATTGTTATTATTATTAATATTATTCTTATAAAGATTCCCTTTTACAATCACTTAATGGATCTGTACCCATTGTGCCGTGATACTTTTGTACTCGATACACTCGAACGAACTGTATCATACAATAACTACAGTATACGTATTGGTGCGAGCGAGCGAGCGAAAGGGAAATAGAGAAGAGGGATGGATCGTCCGGATACTTCTAGTGGGAGGTTAATAAATATTTATATATATTTATTTATCCACCATTGAACTCATGGTTATCCAATGCAAATTTACTCACGTTCTCTTTCCACGCGTTGCATCCTATATCCCATAGGAGTTCCCAGGCAGTGTAGAAGCACGACAAAAAGATTCCTACAGCGAGAACCAAGAACACACCACCCACGTTGGCCAAGTCGAGCGGACGGGCTTCTCCACTTGAGCTGTTGTCTTCCTGTAATATACAAAGTTTTATTATAGCCAGGTAATGCTACACTGCTACAGCCCTAAGGCGTAGAATGTTTTCATGACATTTTCTCCCGTGATTCCTGTCTCGGTTGTACGCTCCGATATTGCATTTTCCCAAGTTACCAGGAATACGGGCTTAAGGGGTATTCCGAAATGTTCAGGGACGCGCACGTGTAAGGGTGACGGTAAAAATTGTACTTTGACTACGTTTCTCTGTATTTTGTATGTACCGTGACTTATGTTGTCTCTGTACGAAGAAACAAGCAATAGATACCTTCGTGAATCGATCAAGCGTCATTTTGTTCCTTTATGAGGAATTCTACGACTGGGTCCAGTGAAAGGGAAAATAGTCACACCAGAAATATCTGTTTTGCGGTAAGCGTACCTGTGCTTGGAATCTCGTGGAATATGTAGAACAAAAAAAGTTTCGTACGTGCTGCGGTGTCGGGGATTTGTGGTGCTTTATGGGCAGTCATGCATGAGTAAGTAGAGTCTGTCTTTAATAAGCAAATCTTACGCTGACAGCTGACGGAAGATTTTTGCTCCATTGTAATACCAACTTCAATTTTTATTCTGTGTGGTCTGTGCTTTTGTCGTAAGTCCGTGCGTTCCTTTCTTTTGTATCTCAAGGCTCACATTAAGCGGAACTTACGGTAGGGTTCGTATACACGTTATTTGATACCGATCACAGATTCTCAGAAGGAGCCCTATGGGATTTCATTTGAAAGTGGATACGGAATTAGGATGGGAGCATTGAAATATTTAATGCTCAACGCGTTACGCAATTTGAATCTGTAAGAAACTTTGAATTCCCTCATAGGCAGTCGAAGGCTGATTCAGCACAAGGTACCCGCATAGTCAATTTTATAATGGAATATCTGAGAATCGTCAGAATTGAAATAAAGGCTCTAGTCTATGTAATTGAAGTCACGTTTTCACTTTTTAGATTGATACACCCACAAATCGATCAATGATTTGGAACGATTACGTAGCAAATTGATCGTATCAAAATATCGTACCACGTTCGATCGATATTTCAAGGATTTCAATTATGTAGAAAAAAAAAGAATGTAACAATTTGCATAAACATACATCGCATTTTCCACCTCCTCTCTTCTCCTTCCACCACTTGATCTCGAGCTGTTTCAAGAATCCACTTTCCTGAAGCTTCAGCACGTTAGAGCTGAAAATATTTCTGTACGGTGCATCTGTAATTTTATTTTTCTTTCTTTAAGACAATTCTTCTTAACGGTTAATTACAATGAGTTGATTAAACAAAAAAATTGACATTAACCACAGGTAAGTTACGTAAGACTATCTTTTTTTTTGTCGCATAAATTTAAAAGTCAAACGCCACTCCCTCGTTAATTTCCCATGCGAAACTGCAGGAGCCAAGATCATCGAATTCTTCACGCCACGTTACCGGTTGTTCTTATTAACCGGTCATTAAGTAGTTAAGTACACCGAACAAAATCTCTCGCCCTTGACGCGCGGACGCTTGTAATTGAACTGTCAGTCCTGGGAGTCAGTCCGAGGGAGTGGGTATTATTTTCAGAAGGTGCGCTGCGGATAATGCGATTCCCAGCGTCATCGAATGATCCTGCTTAGTCCCGTCAATCTTGACCTTATCTTCATCTAACTAGATCGCATGAATCATGCTGACTGCACTGCAAATCGCAAGTGTGTAGCGAAGTGTGTTATCCCATATTCTTTTTATAGTAGTCACTTTTTATGCACCCGTAGCTATCTTGTTATTCCCACGTAAATCAATGTAAAAACGACACTTGTAATCGTGTAAAAAGTGACTACCATTAAAATAATAGGTAATAACACAGTTATGTTAGCTACGCAATTTAATTTGCATTTTGCAGGTTGCGTTTGTTAACGAAACACGACGCGAAATGGTAGTGGCAAATCATTGGATGATCTTGGCACTTGATACGTGCTGATTCGTGTGGCAAATTTTAATGATCGTTTTAGTATAGATTATACGATATGCAGTTGGACGTGTTATTTTACTGGCAATTAATTAAGCAGTAAGTAACTCACTTTTCTTCATGGCGATTCCATATCCTTTGTTGTCTAAGTTACCGCCGACCTTCGTCACGTTGCATTGTCTCTCGGCTATGTAATCGATGGAGGTCGATTCCATTAAAAAAGCATAATTGTCATTCGCATCTAATACCTTTTTCACGCCGTCCATATTTTCGTTCATCAAGACTTCGGCTGCATTTTCATTCATGTATTTATACATTTTCTGATAATTTGGATCTATTGAATTCTTGTGAAAAGTTAGAAAAGAATATGATTAATTTAACCGACATTCATCTGTCTGCGTATGATGTAAATTAATGTTGACGATAAAATGTTATCTCACGCTCGTTCGAATTATTTCGATAATCTGCATATTTAAATTTGTAATAGTGATTTAATGAAAGAAAAAAAAAAAACAGAGCCTAATAATCTGATATATTAGTGACTGGGTTTCGTGACGAAAAAGTCAAGCGGATTTCATGATCCTGATTCGCAAAACTTTTCACGTAATATATTCTTGTCCGCTTCGAGAACATTTCTCGTTGAGTCTGCCAGCGGAACACGACTGCCGCTAAATTATGTTTCGTGAGTTAACATCGGCTACGTCCTTACATTGCTCGTGTTCAGCATATTGCCAGCACGACACGAACAACAGGATAACCATAAGAAGGTAGTACGAAGGCACAAAACTTTCATAGAGCCCACGTACCTTGAAAAACTTGTAAGTCGAGCCGTCCCTTTTTGCTCCATACTTGATGGTTTTTTGATTGGCCAACTGTTCAGCATTTTCTATCGTCTTCACGGGATTTTCGACTGTAAGGAAAGCCGCCAAATTTGCTGTATACGAAGACACCATAATAAGGCAGAAAAACCACCATGAGCCAGCCATCATTCTGGTGGAGATGCTACTGCGAGAGAAATGACAAATATTTTTATATTATTTTTTGTCTTACTTTTTTTTCAATACGACTCAATGATATTGTTTAACTTACATTGGTGCAATTTCAGAACCTTGTTGCATAATACTTCCAATGGTGAACCACAGTGCATTTACCAAGCTAAATTGATTTTCTAATTCCTCTGGTTCCTCGATGCAAGGGTATGGATTGTTCCATTCTGCCGGCGACAATCTTCCAATGATAAATAGGAGCAAAGAGACGAATAGATATGCTCCGATTAAGTAAAGCCAAACCTCTTTGGAAAATGGTGATAAGAAGGAGAAGAGACTCGGTGGTGCCTTGGTAGGTTTTCTGTATAGAATACTGATACCTGAGAAATGTACCGATATAATTCGTGTAAGTAAATTTGTATGACTTGAAAAAAGGTTATTAAATTTTTTTCGACCGGTTGGTAGTTTTTAATTGTATATATTTTTTTCTTACCTACGAGCATGAATGGCTTTGTAAAATCAGCTCCGCTCTCGCGTTCCGAAGTTATTGTCAAATCGGTAATCGCGAGATCTGCTTCCTATAAATACATTTTATTAATTACAATATGAATTTAGGGTTTTTTTCATTTTAATTTTCTTTTATCATACGTGATAACGCTATTCTATAATTTTTCCTTGAAATACCTACTGACGATTATCATATTTCTAATAGATTTTATATTTTCATAGTGTATCCTCGTAGTAAGGTAGAAACGCTACGGATTGTGGACAGACTTTATGATACGGCACTGGAATACTTCTTTACCGATCGAGTACAAAATGATTCTTGGTTACGTGGTAAGATAGCAGCACAGAACAATGTTACTAATAAAATTATTACTATGATTTATCCTTGATCGAATGATGTTTCTAATCAATCCAAGAGCAAAATTTCGTTTTATACTGATTAAGACAAATTCGTTTTTCAATTGAACAACTTTTTTTTCTCGATCTAATAGGTTTCGGATCATGACACTAACAGGCATATTATACCCTGTGTAAATTTCTCATAATCGATACGTTGAACTTTTTAAATATACTTGACAATCAAGTATGAGATATCTCTTAGAATTTTTAAATATATACTTTAACATTGCTTACTAACATTTTTTCTTATTTTTCCGATCATTCCGTCCCATTCTCCGGTTACAGGATTTTTAGATCCATATTTGCTATCCTCTTGCAATTCCAAGGTATAATTAAAGCGGAGAATTTTTGAAAGTTTATCAATAATGTCAATGGCGAATCCTTCGTAACGATCATTGCCAGTCATCATCTGAGAAGATTCCTTCCGCATTACGTAGGGATCTGTCTAGAAAAAAATGACATAGTACGTGCTTTCATAATTTTCATATCACTCTAAAAGCACAAGTATCTACCCAGCAAACACAATATTACATGCGCTCCTTATGTATAAAACGTCAATCTTGTATATTGGCGTTACATAAACATGGGACAGAATGCAATTAGCACGTGCGATATATGTAATCGTCTGTTTGCTTTGTATACATCTGATTAACGTTCAAAATGCATCGAGAATTTATAAATTTAACATGCATGTTTATGTAACGCTATTTCATTCTGTTTTAGTAAATTTGCATGTTACGGACTTCGTCCAATTTATTATTTGTAATTAAAATTAATTATTGACAATTAATTCAATTTGATTAAATATGTAAGCGCGACGAAATATGAGAAAATTATTATATGGCTTCGGAGGTAACAGCTGTCATCTAAAGCATTTGCGCATTATGAAATAACATAGAGATGAATATATTTCAATCTGTAAAATCGTTTACCGAGTATCGCCAGTTAGGTTATTTTTGTAATTTAGTTCTCATTCTCGGTCAATAAATGTAGGTACACAAGTTTTACGAAAAATTCATTTGTTATATTTTTTCCTTTGTTTATTTAAATAACTTCGCATTAACAATAAATTTATTTTTCTACATATTATAATTGCGTAGTTGGGATTTTAGGCATTCAGTTACTCCCATATCATGTTAAGAGAGTCTAATGCTGAAAGAAATAATAGCCGAAAATGTGACTTCATAGATTTACATAAAAGTCCATTTTCATTCTGTAAGATAAATATACTTTTTGGAGGGAACAGAAAAAATGTCTAAATAGCCTTTCGGAGGAGTCGCTAGATTGAGGAAAACCAAATTTTTTCAATTAAATGAAAAGCTAATGAAATATCGTTAAAAACCCAAAAGGCCATTTTTCACCTTATTTCATGCCTTTTTGTCCGCTTTTCTAAATAAGTTTTTACAGAATAAAGATATTGCACTCATACTTGCATATTCGTACTCTGGTCGTTATGACGATTCCAAATTACTATCAAGCTTATAAAAACGAAGGCTTGAAATTAGTTTCATAAAGTATAAAACTTTCGGGTCACCGGTGACCCAGGGTGCACTTGAACGTGGCGACAGAAAATATTGTAGACCAGAGGGTTAATAACGTGACAATCGATTTTTGAATATGTCAGACTTGCTTTCTGTCAATATTTCTATTTCTGGCAAGTAACGTACCTTTATTATACTATCCTCAGATATTTTTCTCGGGCTAGAGTCAAAGATGACAATTGTTAATAATAATTAGAATGATCGTCCAAGCTGTTATTATTATTATTTTTAGAATGAAATAAACAAAAATGACGCCTCTACTCGTACAGAAAAGGATACGAATACAGTGGAGTCCGTTTATAATAAAATTCAAGAGACAGGAAAATAACGTCGTACTAAACAGACGAGGCAATAGGCAAAATAAAAATATGTAGGCATGTATTCAGAATCTAACCAAACTTAAGGGGACAAGTAGGATGCAATATGCGGTCGATCGTTATAAGCAGATTCGTAATGATCGGCCTCCACTGCATTTCCAATAGGAAAATAAATTTGAATTGTAATATAATTAATAAGGTTAATGTTAAACTTACCAATGAAATTAGGACGATTAATGTTTTATTGAAAAGGCTCGACTGTTCACTATCCTCGAATTCTGCTGCTTGAGGTATCCACTCGATTCCAGTAGTACTGTTCCAGTATCCAACTTTAGTCAAACCGTTCGTACTCAATTTTATAATATCCAATTGAATATTACTCCAAAAGCCAGCTGTGTCGAATTTTATCAATCCTGTTAATCCTCTCATTTCGGTCTGTGAGAATTAACGATAAAAAAAAAATGATAAGAAAAAACTTCATATGAAAATACATAAAATTCAATTATTGATTATTGATTCCAGCTTGTTCTTACCAATCGTATAAAGTTCGACAAAGTGTTTCCGTGTTCCCAACTTAGTGTTTCGTTACAGTATAATTTCTTCTCGTCCGGCTTAATGGTAGCTTTTTTAAATTGTTTAAAACCTCTAGCGAAAACTTGCACGGCGTCGTACATCAGTGCAGCTTCGGTTTTGATTTCAGAGGGACTAGAAACGCCCCAATCTTGTCGATGCAGTTCAAATCTTTTTTGCACGTACGAATCGTCCGGATCCAAGAGTCGTACGCCGGTGAAATTGGCACCTGAATACTGAAACGATTCCAAATCCAAAGTCTGCAAATCCTAGAGGAAAATAAATAAATTAGATAATCAGTATTCATAATACAAAGACACATTTAAATATTAGTATTATTATATCGATGATCAAATTAATTCTTACCAGTGACGTGAAAACAAAGCTGTATCTCTCTGTAATAATACCAATTTGCTGTGCCTGCGTAAGCAAGTCTGGAAGAATATCAAGCGAGCAGTCTATGACTATATTAAAATCGCTTGAATTCTTGATTTTTCGTAAAACCGGTCTGTTTAAGCATTTGGGATATTAATTGATATCACGTGAATGCTACTAATATATTGAAATATAAAGTCAATGAAACGTACTTGTAATCTGGACCTGATCCCAATTGACGAAGTGTCACAGTATGAGGTGTACCTTCCCAGTCTTTTATTAATTCACTTGAACGTATCAAACTGTCACTATTTTCATACAACAGAGTAAAGGATTTCCAGTTGAGTTCAAGAATTATATTATAAAAAGCCTGAAATAACCATGAAAACTTGTACTGCTGCCAAATCGTAGTGAATGTCCTATTACTTTTTTTTAATAGCCGTATCATTAAATTATAATTAAACCGCAAGCTGATAAATGATGGAGGAGTGTAAAACGGTAAAACGTAAACTAATAAAATATTTTATTAGCCGTAATGTTTTCACAAACTAAGAGGGATGAAATTTATAAATTTTGCATATTATACGTGTTAAAATTTCTTATCTTATGGGACAAATAAGTTATAACATTCATCCTGCATTTATTGTTATTCCTTATGAATGATTATTCGGTGATGTAGAAAAGTTACGTTTTAGCTTGAGATTTAACGATTAGTAAACTCTACGGATTGCGTGAATTTTAATTTTGATTATAATCAACGAATATAATCCATTTTGATTAGTACGTCATTAATCAGAACTTTCTGTACTCTCTTGATAATAGATATAACATGTACGTACCATGCTGTATGTCTTTACATATGGATAAAAATTAATATTTGTTCCACGAACTGGCGATCCATCCCATCTTGCAGTAATATGTGGTATGTCCATAGCATCGCTCATGCTTTGTACATGTTTCGAGGATATTTTATCTTGTGGACCAAAAATACCGGAAATGCCTTTCGCAAAGAGATCGCATACTGAAAGGATTATCATAATTGAAGGTATTATCAAAAATATAAATTAGTAATTTACGTTGCATGTATGCAATTAAAATTTAATTGCATGTAGCATATAATGAGACACATTGTTATTTTTTAAATGTATTCAGTGGATTTAAAAAAAAAAGTAAAAAAATTGGGCTCAGCCGGGATTTGAACCCGGGACCTCTCGCACCCAAAGCGAGAATCATACCCCTAGACCACTGAGCCACTTACGAGTAACGAAGTTCGTAATCAATAAAAATTGTACCAAATATATTTTATGTTATATTTACTTTCCGTTGACACCTGGAACACATCCGTGTCGACATTCTTAGATGTGGGTATCAGAAATATATAAGGTGAATCAGAAGTTCTACGTTTGTGCTTATTTACATCATTCACTGACGAATCGAATAAAGTCTGTATCATCTGATCATCATCAAATAATCCACCTGCGAAGCGTTGATGTATTTTTATTAATTTTACGTCGACAAGTCAATAAAAATACAATCATAATAATAACAGCACGTATAATCAACTATAAAAAGTGTACATAAACTCACCAATATTCACTATTTTCGGAGCGGCCAAAATGCAAGGTAAATAGAGTGTTAGCAAAAGTTTGATTAACATCTTAAAAGCATTCTGAAAATAAACCAGTAAAAATGTAACAATCTCTTCTTTACGATCAACGTAGCAGCATTATATTTTACGTCTTACTTTAAACTAATAATATATACGTCATTGGGATTGGCAGTGATCGAAATAAACGCGCCAGGCAACAGAAATACATTTAAACCATAAAACAATCACGTTTGCAATTTCCTAGGAGCACTTAACCGTTTGACATTATGTAAACCGATGCAAGAAGACACGAGATGCTTGCACTTCCAGCGGTTCGCATAAACATTTACGTCTACCATGAATCACGTTCCAAAAAGCCGCTCGGCTTATTTACTCAATGAATGTTTATGCTTTTAATTGATGTCCGTGATCGATCGATCCGTCGTGCCGAAGAAGCAGTGAACTCGATAATTTCTTCTTTTTTTTTTATACTAAAGAAAGGAAAAAGAAAATAACTCTATCGTCTTAAAAATTTATTTTCCCAGACAGAAAATTCAGTTTTATGAGGTCTCAATGAGGACATATATTGCCAATTGAAACGTGAATTACCCTTAGACTTTTTTTTTATTCGATTTGTAGCTACCCCAATTTTATTTAATTATACATATATAAAATAATAAAGAAATGTCTCTGACTAAATTCATCCTTGAATGAAATTGCAGCCGCGCTGCTTTATTTTTCTTCTGTAATTAACTTTTGCATTGATTAACGAAAATTAAAAATTTGAAGTAAAACGACGTTGCGGAACGTCGTGTTAAGAAATTCTTTTTCATCGGCAGTGTCGTGTCCCTCTCTCATTCGATGACATGAAGAACGAACGAAATCTCGGGGACCACATAACGATGTAGATATATTTAGACGTCGGAGCGTTCCGACGCCAGCGTCTTTCTAGTGTAAAGCCTGTGACACAGATTTCAACGAAATACGGCCATAAATTTGAAATTGTTTTTCGAATCACTTCGAACTATCCGGACTGCTAGATTTAACGAATTTACTTTGCAATTCCTACGTAGTAATTGTAGGCAGGAAATTGCGGTATCGTGTGCACCGAGACAACATGCGTTGTTATCAATTCACTTTTAGAGCAACTCGCTGTCCGTCGTTAATGATAGACAGACGAGTATTCGCATGAAGTGAAACATCAAATTGTCTATGATAATGATAAGAATAAATTTTAGTATTCCAATTTAATCTCTACCTAATACGTTCGTGCAAACTGTGAAGCTGGCATTATGTGTATTCTCAGTTGGTCGAAACACCTCGTGCCTTGAACTCGTCTTTATGTAGCGATTAATGCAATCGGGGCCAACTAACATTAGTCGCTATCTATCAAGCCTCGTTTTCATCAGGTCGCAGATCAAGCGAAGGGAGCTGATTTTTTTAGAAGCTAGGACCATATATAGGAAGTACAGTAACTATACAGGTATCAATGGAACGCATTGTTTTTTTAGGTAGGATCCAGAGTGAGGTTTGTGAAAAATTTTTTTAAAAGCTCAATCAATGTTAAGTATCTATAGTTTAAATAGATTTTTTACGCCGCATTTTCGAAAGTGACAGAAGCACGAGAAAGACGTCCTGCATTTTTATTATCTGACGTAAAGTCTACGTTTGTTTTCGCATTTTGATTAACTTCTGACGATTTGTGAGGATTCTGTGTCTTTTGGATGATTTTTGGAAAATTTAAAGTGAGACAAGAAAACAGGTCAGTTACACTGGTGTGTCGCTGCGTGATATCGTCGTGCAAACTTCTTTGAGCAAGAACTGTCGTTTCACATGTGTCACTAAAATAGATGACATGGCATTGTCCTCGAAAAGTCAAACGGAAATAGTATGCAAAAATGAATTTTCGAATAACGCCCGATAAAAATACATTTAGGAAATAATATAAATATCGCACCATTAAAAAAAGTCATTGAGCACTGGCAAATTTCTAATCAACTTTTGACGCAACGTGGAATGAACGAGCTACTTGAAAGAAAAAAAGTTTTCGGGAATTTCAAACGATTTTCGTATGGAGTTGAAGTAAGGAATGAGAATTTCACGTTTGGTATCACGGAGTTAGGCGAATGCAATGGATATTACAGTTTGGTACTTATTGTGGTTTTTAAGTCAAAAAGCAACTCTCAATCTCAAGAATAAAGCCAGCTTACCTAGAACGTAAATATTAACTTAGTTTCTACTGCGATAATCGAGAAAAACTTTGAATTGAGAATGATCTTGGCAGCTGCCGATGCAAGCCTGAGAATTGCCCTCACGCGTCGTTTCAATGAGCATGCGCCACCCCCCTCCCTCCACCACCAATTTCCCCACTATTTCTCATTTTTAACATCACCACCACCATTACGCCAGAACTTCCTTTACTTTTACTTTTTTTATACCACATTTGATATTATGAATTTTCGATCAGTGAAAGTGTTTACTTTTGGACTACCATCACGTTTACCTGGATACGTTACACGCAAAATCTTTTATTATTCAGCTAAAAGTTGTTTGAATTAATTTCATATACAAGAAAAAGCATTTTTTCATTAAAAAATAAAAACGTCCGTTTTGACCTATACGGAAGTGTGTCTCATACTATATTGTGTTTTACGCCTGGGTAAAGAAGATAAATTGATTGTTTTAATAAATCTAATTATATTTTACCAATAATAGATTAATTCATGTAATTAAAAAATTTTGTGTAAAACACGATTTTATTGTCTGAACTTTCTCCATACTGTAAATGTTATACGATTCCTCATGAATATCCGCAAATATCGGAGTCATTGGACACGTGGCACCCTTGACTCGAAGTAACTTGGTCATTTTTATACACGACGTATGTGCACACGGCTCGGACAGTCCTCCATTAAAGCCGCCAATATGCGACGCCAAATTCTTGGAATTTCGTGTTCCAGATTTTGGCACTTGCAAATTATATTCTACATATAATGTGTGAGATGCTACTGCATTTTTTTTGATAAGTTAAGAATCATTCACTATATATATGATATGGTTATTGAAAACAGATAATTTTGGGAAAATGTTTTAATTATATTGAAAGATTTTCCGCCAGTCTCGAGTTTCCTAAATTAACATCAATTGCTGAACAAAAGTACAAATTTTCCCCAAGCTCCGGCCTATTGTTAAAGGGAACGTTTTTATTGTGAATTGAGTTTATTGGACGTCGGAATAGAAGCGTCGACAGTTTTCAACTCGTATCGACTTTACGGCCTTGAGAATTTTGCCGTGCCAATTAACCTTTTCAAATAAACCGCTTGAAAGTTCCGAGTGACTAATTTAATTTCAAAATTTTGTTCAAAAGCTGTTCAAGAATATTTTGATATTTATTTTATTCATAAGTACACAGTTACTGAATGCATACATGTAATTTATGTATTTAACGATCATCAATGCTATATTTTCAAGTGGCTCAATTAATTATTCATATTAATAAAAATCTGCATATCCTACCAAAGAATGAACAATCGAATTCTTACCTTCGCAAAGTTTCACTATTTTGATATTAAAAGGTGGAGCGGTGGGATTCAAAAATTAAGTGTTCATACGGTGAGAATAATCAAGTACTATTGTAATATATACAGACGAATAGTTTATTAATGGTTAGTATCTTGCACATAATATAGTCATGTATAGTCGATCCATGAGTAAAGTAGCCTAATGTAACACATAAAATGTAACTTTGTATTTTTCGATATGCCACTTTAAGCTATTTTACTCGTGGACCGATTACATTATAATTACGAATTATATTTATCAGGCTTTCAACAAATTCATTTGACGTTTTAACAATGTATTTAATAATGCAGTCGATATTTACAAATACGTGTATCGCAGATTAAACAGAATGATAGCAAAATGAGAGAATGAAAAAAAGAGAACTAAAAAAATTATTTATTCACGTGCATGTGACTCGTTGCAATTTCAATATTAAATATAATCGACCAAGTAACTAAATTATGCAAAATAACTGATCGTTTAATCAGCGAATTACAGTACATACGAGAGTAACATTATCTGAAGAGAATGAAATCACCTGAAATGGTCCCACGACAGAATTCATAATGAACTCAATTAGTTAAATTAATTAAATTTACATTGCAAACTTTTTACTTCGATTAAATGATTTATTACAATGAAATAAAGTAGCCATAATAGTCTCACTTAAAAGTTACAGAATTAGGAACAAATTCTTTTTCAGAAATATTTCACTTGATTCATAATTTAATATAAATGTATATTAAGGACGTACGATTTAGTATTTATGAGTGCGATTAACGGAAGACAAAAAGTAATACTGTTCGATTGTTAAATTTTTTACAATTACGAACATAAGCATGCGAATTTTGAAAATGATTTTTAGCGCCATTGATTTATTCTACATGGTGTCTCGTAAGTCGTCGAGCCGAGGTCGTTCGACCGTGCGAAATGCTGCATTCGTTCAATTTCGAAATTAAGCTAATAGTCCATAAAATTGTGACTTATAATAAACCCTGTATCGATGATTTTTTTCGCATCGACCAAAGTTCACTTTCGCTTCAGATACTGAGGTACACTTTGTATAGTACAGATTAAAGAGATATAAAATGTATACATATATTAAACTCCCGTTAAGTGAGTGCTCGATAAGAGAAGGCTTTTCCTCGAATCGTTCGTGTCTCTTGCGGATCGGGACGTTAGGGTTATCCCCATTATCAGCTATGGAGCCTATCACTGTACGAGCACGAAAGCGCAATGAGTTTGAAAATAAGAAAGGACTACTGTATTTAATTACGACACACCGATAATGCTCTAAAATTAAAAACAATATCAGCCCATTTAGAAATCCCTCGTTACGTTTAGATACTTACAATTAACTTTGATCTGTTGGACGTTATTTCGTTCTACACTAATTACGCGGGTGCGCGTACCGCCTATCCTGACTTGATCCTATCGTTATTGCCAAATGCGACAATTAATGATTCTACACCGTTTGTTGGTAGATACTTTTGAAATTTGCAAAGAAAAATAAAAGCCAAGTCAAGCCAGACGGTCCTAGCATTTAAAACGTTTAATTATTTCACTTTTGATACATACTACAGCATTTCGATTTATTGCATCAAGAAGGAACTACAGTAATGAGAATCAGTTTTTCGGTAAACGCGTTAAATAAATCCAAATAATGTATGAAAATTTGAGCATTTTCAAATAGTATCATTGTATTAAAATTATTGTTTTTTTTTTTAAGGAATATAATTAATGTATTTATTTTAAACAATATTACACAGGCCAGACGGGTGAATGAGTACATATTTATCGAATATTTTCATAATCATCTAATTGCACATTATACTTAGCCGATGTGAAGCAATGAAACTTTAAAATGACTCTACACTAGTTCCTTCTCGATATTTTTGATTTATTCACACGTTATTATGAAATGTCTATAAGTAAATAGTTTAGAAAATTCGATCATCCTTCGTTTTGCACTCCCAGTCGTTTATTATATACACTTCACAACTATTTTTTTTTTTTGTTATTTTCACGCTTTATGTGGTATTCTTCATTTATTTGTTACAGTACACTAAGAAAAAATCTCGAGGGGTAGGTACAATTCACAGTTGAGAAAAAAAAAGAAACGGGCGTAAATAGAAAACTTTTCGTTAATTTTTGAAATCCTTTGATGAATTAAATGTCACTTTTAGAATTAAACTTTGTTTCTGATTTCGAGTTCTTCGTCTCTTTTTAATTTATCGCATTTACGTCAGAGGCGGTTTCCCTATGAAGTGAGTATATTTCTTACAGACGGGGTAGCTACCCTGCTCAGAAACTGTTGGCACGTTCGAATGTCGCCTTTGACAATCTCGGAGAACATTTTTCGTTGGCTTTTGACTGCCATTTCCACAATCCAGGGCATATCGTAATTCACTTGCCATCTCCGAATACAGTGATTTCTGAAAATCGTAGAAAGACAATTGTAACGGTTACTCCTTATATTATCAGCTCAAAATATTACATAGTGCACATTATAAGAATAACATTGTCTTTATTTGATGTAACGAACAAGCAAAGTATTTTATAGTCTAAATTTATTCATTTATCAATGAAATCTAAAAAAGCAGTATCATGAAAACATACGTATCATGCAGTATTTCCTGTACGCATTATTAACAATTGTTTAAATGATTTCTTGAATTATATTTAGATTAATTGCAAAACTGCAAACTGTACAATGATAAAGCTCGATACACTATCGATAAGTTCTACAAGTTCTATAAGTTGAATAGTATATAGTATATATATTTTTTTTGCTCACCTCCTGCAAGTCCATGGCGAGGGAGGCAAGAAACATTGCGACACAACTAACAATGTCATACTAAACTGTTACAACAGTCAAAAAAGTTTTAGTAAGATGTAAATCTATTATAATAGAATAAAGAGGCCCCCGGAATACATAAATAAAATTATGAAATATAACTTTTTTTAATGATCTACATTATACTCTGAATAATGAAAACTCGTTGCGAGTATGTTATTTATACGTAATACGTCAAATATTTATTAAACCGTTATGTCCACATAAAGAGGATTACAATATTGAAGAATAAGCCAGACCTAATGCTCGTCTCAATACTAGTTCGACGAAGCATACAAATTGTTATGTTTTCTAATATAATTTGGAAGCTGAAAATTATTTGAGTATCGAACGAAGCGGATAAAGCCTTCGTCGGCTGAAACAATAGACTGAATACACATTTTGGCACAAAGGGACCACAAAGGACAATGGATATGAAAATTCCTTCTGTATGAATATGAATACATGAAGCTGTCATAATATATAATTAACAAGAATTTAGCATTAAAAGATTCATGGAACTATTTCAATTTAAAATATAGAATAACAAAAATATACAACATTTGTTTTGAAATAAATTAATATCTTCCAGAGGCCTAATAATTTTCATAAAAGTCATATAAGACGTACACCTAGTAAAACTTCCTTGTACAGTGTCTCATCGTCATACTTTACTTATGGCTATTTTAATTTAATCCCTTTAATTATCAATAGTCATATATTATACTTTATGAACTCAGACATAAAATTGTATATCGAATAACCGAGTGTTGGAGTTCGCAGTTTCTTTTGGCATCGTATACCGAATTAGTACACTAATTATTATTTGCTCTGGATTAATGAACAACGACGATAGGCAATTAATAATTGATCGTCAAAGACCGAAATTTTTTTTTTTTTCGAAAAAAGTAAACTTAAATCCTCCCTAGACAATGCGTGTAAGCCTTGCGCAAATATATAAATAAAAATTAAACAATCACACTTTTAGTTCGTGACACATCGAATTTTTCGCCTTATTTACTAATCGTCAGTTTGGATGCACGAAATCCACGAACTCCGCATTTAATCGCGTAGGCCCATCAACTACGTAATATGTACAATAAAATGTCTATTCGCTATAAGTCTATACATTCACTATCTATTTGGTATAAAATGGTGATTGTTTTTTTTTTTAATATTCGTTATTTTCAGTGGATTACACGTGTTATTCGAGAATTTCAATATCGTTCGCTCGCATTCGTTCATTAATTAGCCCGGGAGACTAGAACTCACTGTGGGCTGTAATCTCTTCGTTAATTAATCTAATATTTGATATGAGCAAATGGCAGACATGTTGACCTCTCCAATTTTGCTTTGAGTCATCTCCTGCAACTGTTACGTGAGTCCGCGCAAACAAGTGGCGCTAGATTCATCATAAGTAAATGATTCGTTCATTCATGAATAAAAAAATTTATATATGGATCCTTCTTACTCTCAGCCTGATTCAAATCAGCCTGTTTTGTTAAGTGCCAATAAACGGTAGATCTAGAATCGCGAAAGAAAGCAGCTCGATGTGCGCGCAAACCTGGCGATTTGGATAGATTTTCGGGACACGGCCTGTGAAAATTGGACTCGTGTCTCTTTATCTTTAGAGTTTTATTTTTTGTTAAAATCACATAAGTCAGTCTGCATTCTCGTAATTGAACCTTCTAATTGTAAATTATTTGAGGATTGTTCTTCTATTGTTGAATTGTTATTAATAAGCACGAGTACAAAAAATTGGAAAGGTCAAGGTTCGTAGCTTTAACTTTTGATTATTTATCGTTAATTTACAGTTCCGTCACTCGTGATGGAGTTCTTCGTTAGGTCCATTCTCGGGTCAAGGACAGTTAAGAAACACCGGGCTTGGAGTCTGTTTTTGAAGAGTCGCTCAAAGTACTCGCTAGTGTAGATCTGTAAAACCTTCGCAGATCGGTTTCCCCGAGGATTTCTGCTTCTAAAACAGAACACCAAAATGCCCGGTAAGATACAGAAAGATTAGTAGCGTGATGGAAAAGCAGTAAAAGAATAAATCTTAGAAAGGTAATTGAAGCATAATACCTACTGGAAATAAATTTGATCCACGAGAAATATCTTGTTTAATTAAATTAAAAAATATAAAAAAGTATATAAGATCAAGTCATTCGTCATGTATACATTTATGTAATAGTAAAAAAAAGGGGTTAATGATAATTTCAAAATAAAATAGCAGTAACCCAACAATTATTATTTACAGGCAAAAATCGATAGAACAAAAGGTCATTACGCCATGTCAAACCACATTCTCGAAATCCGACCAGGAGCAGCAATATCACGGCATCTGGTGCCACGTGAAACTGTTTGAATTAGAGTCCGCGTGGTCAATCATGTAAAGCTGTATATCCGTATTTACGGACGGTCACTCAAACACGGTTATTTGTTTCCCGTTCCAAACTTGGATAAACACCTATTGCGAATAACGTGACAAGTTGCATGTACCTAACTGGCTACGGAGCATCCCACTACATGGTCACTGATTTCGTTCAGTGTGATCTCAATTGTTGGACTAGTTTTATTTTTACATTAACAATAATTCGATAAGCCATAAGAAATTTGAGTATAAAAAATTATAAAAAGAAAGATTATAGGAAATAAAATGAAAAATTAAAGTTACGATCATTAGACCCGAGTGATCTTGTACTTGGTCCTGGACCATTAAAGAGGAACTCCACCATCGTGCGAACATCAACTGATGTATTCTCGTGGGATATCAGGATAAATCGCGTCCGGATCAAGATGCGTATTGGGTGTCGTGCAACTAGGTTCGACACCATCTTCCTCCTGTTATCTGACCCCACTCACCCGCTCTTCGACGGCGACTTTTCGACTCTTCCAGACGAATTCGCAGACGGCTATTACGCAAGCGACACCCATCCCACCCATGAGGACGACGAAGACGCCGCCAACGTTCGCAAGGCCGAGTTCATTCGCTGCTGAGCTGCTCTTTGAGGTGTCGTCCTGTAAGGAGGACTTTTTTTAGAGAAAAAGTCCCACGAGAGATGGGATTGCATTAATAGCATTTTTGCATTTTGAAAGAAAAAAGAAATAGATGCGCTAGAGCGCGGAAGGCTTCAATTAATTTTCAAACGAATATTTTTTACTTGTGTCAAAGGTCTCTCTTACAGTCACTTTTAAAGGTGACTTAATGATCTCGAGTAGATTTTTATAAATTTAATAGCTGTATATCGTTAATTTTTTTTTAGATATTA
>JARQSV010000639.1:1462627-1477172 GCA_030142285.1 Calameuta idolon
TAAAGGTGACTTAATGATCTCGAGTAGATTTTTATAAATTTAATAGCTGTATATCGTTAATTTTTTTTTAGATATTAGGTTGCAGGATGTGCCATAGAAACTCAAGTGCAGATTTTGATGTTAAGTTTCGAGCCGAGAACTAAGTGGAGTATTATTATTGCAAATAAAGACAATTAATTTTTAATAATAAGACAAGAATACAGTTAAATATTCGCATGGACTGCATAAGTTGTGCGAAATCTTTCGTATGATTGTCATCATTTTCATGCAACGTTAAGTTCCTTAATTTGAGAAAGTTGCGGGTAAATATTATCGAGAAACTGTATTGGATAGAAAATCAGATAAAGATAAACGTAAGTATACGGAAACATACCCTACAGGAACCGCCGCCGCGTTTTTCTTTCCACCACCTTGTTTTCAGTACATGAAGTTTTCCCTCTTCCTGAAGTTTTAGGATGGCTCCGCTTATGGCTGTTCGATATGGCGAATCTGAAGTTTAAATTGCTTTTAAGAAAGGCTCCGGTGAAAAATATGTGTAGCTAAGCTTCTATATTAATGTACAAATTAACGTTCTTAGTACCCTTAGTCCTTCTCCTTATTTTACAGAAATACTTTTGATATATGTAAAATATACACCAGATACATATCTACAGGATATACATATATTGTGACGTGATTTTTCAATTCATGATCAAGTTAAAGGGGTCTCGGCCAATCAGAATGATTTGTTCTCAATATTTATTATTGCCAAGGCAGTCTGTCTCTGGACACCTACGAGGTGCCTCGAGCTAGCTCGCGCTGCCGGTGTTATCAGTTGATAGTTTTTCCGGCTGTGTCACCTATACGGCACGTAAAGTTATCGGTCGTGTAGTTCTCGCGTTCGCTCTCGAAAAATGAAAAAAAAAATTCTACGAATTTTCCGTGTGAGTTCTTGGTGTGCAATTCTGTGCTAGTACTGTGCCCAAATAGTGTCAACGGGTTTTCGGGCTCTACGGACTAGCTGAACCAGCTCCTGTAAGTATTCCCAATTTATTAATTGGTGAAGGGATTTCGATTTATTAACTTCCGTTTCGCGTTCTCTTATGTTCTCGTTTGTTTGCTCTCTGCATTTCGCGCTATTTACCTGATGGTTACTCCGATTTTCTCTACCATAATCTACAGTCCGAACGGCCCTGCATTTCCGGTACCGTCCGCTTCCGTTTGCGTTTCTGAATTTTACGCGACCCCTAAAATCGACGCTTTCGGTTGCGATTCTTGATTCCACGCAACTCCAAAAATCGATAGGATCCGTTATGTTACCGTCCGTTGCGATAGGTTACGTCAGAGCTTTCGTTTTGGTGGAGCTGATGCAATTCCACCTCATCTCCCAGGACGTACCGGCTTGTCAGTTCCCGGTGAAATAAGAATTGGCTGTCGAGTGCATGGAGGAAGGGTGGTAGCTCTCGAATTCACGTTATCAGTGTCGAGTTAAGAAAATACGTCACGATATAATACGGAAAAAATGGTATGTTCAAAATATACATAAAAATTTTTGTACTATATTCCACCTATGACATTTTCGTCGGGGATGGTGTAAAAAAAATATTAGGAAAAAAAGGACGATATTGGCATAAATACTTACTGGGTGGCATAGCAATTCCGTAACCCTTGGAATCTAAGTATCCGCCAACTTGAGTGAGTTCGCAGTTTCTCTCAATTACGTATTCGATCGAAGTGGATTCCATTAGGAATGCGTAGTTGCCCTTTCCCTTGACCACTCTCTCCACGCCCTCAACGTTGCTAGACGTGAACACGGACGGCCTCGCTGACTCCATGAAAGACCACATGCGCTGGTACGTCGAGAAATTGGAATCCTGCATCAGGAAACAGACTACCGTTTGCATTGGATAGATCAAGCATTGGCCAAGATCAGAATCTGTTGCTATTCTAGGTACGAGCGTTACTCGATTTCCAAACTAGGAATTCGGAATCTGGAATTACGTGCTCGTCATTTCATGAAATATCCGAGTAATCCCTCTGTAATCTCCCATAGTAGAAATGCGTTAGACACGTTCGATATGTAATCCTATCCATCGAGTATGGCGCCCCCATAGACACCCGTGTTTTATATTTTCAAGATTTTGTTCTGGCAATATCTATATACATTACATTTTATTAGTCTTCATTGAAAAGTCTTTGACAAGTCTTCTAACTGTATGAAATTTTATTCGTCGATCTTTTATTAGATTAGGTTAGGTTAGGCTATATTTCCAAGATTTTATTCTGGCAATATCTATATATGTTACATTAAATTTGATCCCTCTTCATTCAAAAGTCTTGATAAGTCTTCTAGTTGTATGAAATTATATTCGTGGAAATTTTATTAGGTTAGGTTAGATTAGGTTAGGCTATATTTCCAGGATTTTGTTCTGGCAATATCTATATACATTAAATTTGATCCGTCTTCATTCGAAAGTCTTTGATAAGTATTCTGGTTGTATGAAATTTCATTCGTGGATCTTGCTTTTTCATGAAACATTAATCAATCATGTAATCTGCTTAAAAATTTGGAGGCTGAGGACGTCGCTGACACGATACTTGAAAAAGGTATAGAAAAACTACGAGTATTTCTCGACCTGATAAATAAAAAGGATGTACAAGGTTGGATGAATATAGAATGATACTAACATTTTCATCGATGAAGATAAAGGATGATCATTGATCAATATGAAATGGATAGTTGAGATAAAATGTTCTTTGGTGCTTACCCTGAAGAAAGCTGCAGTGCTGCCACCTTTCAATGCACCGTATTTAATTTTCGTCTGTTTGGCCAAATCCTCGGCGCTCTCAATCGGCGAATCCATTCTTTCGACCGTGAGAAAGGCGGCCAGATTTGCAGTATACGATGAGATCATTATCAAGGTGAAGAACCACCACATGCCGGCGACCATCCGCGTGGAAACAGCCCTGCGATCAAAATTTCTCCAATGCAGCGGATCGGTACGAATTTTTACATTTTATCATGGTATTTTATAAATTTTACAATATAAAATAAATGTAATCGAATGCATCTACAAAATTAAATTTACTCCGTACAACGGTTAATATTGTGAATTATTGATTAATAATCAAGCAATCTACGATATATAGATATACGGTATAGAAACAACTACGTGAATAGGTTGTTACAATCAATTTTTCAAAAGTGCCATAAAGCTTTCTGGGTGTAAAGTTACATATGGGTGAGTAAATTGCTCGATGCTATAATGCAATCTTTAACTACGTTTCATATGTTTTTTTGCTAATTTAAAATTTCTCTAAGGGCCTCTCGTGCACACATGAGAAAATTCCTGAAATAAATTAATAATGTTTCTCGTTACCTTTCCTTCCTCGAGCGACTAACTGCTATGGTTGTATGATTTATTCATATTACTTAATTACTGTTTTAATTCAAATTTCTTCGCAATTTACTCTCTTTCGGATATTCTCAAGAAATTGTACGTATCACGTACATAGCAGTTGTTATTACTATATACAATTAGCGGAGAAATTAAACGTCTAACAAACAATATAATTATTATTGTAGATTCGTGAAATATAATCTCCTATGAGAAATATTAAATATAATAATAGCTTGAAGTATTTTTGAGCTGCTGCTGCTGCTGCTACTACACAACTGAATATTTCCACTTAAATGAAAAAAGTAAAATTGTCCTGTCTAGGAAATTCCTTGAATGAAGACATCGAATGCCATAAAAATACCTTTCACCAAATTACGCAAATAATTTAATTATAATTCCTCATTCAATTCGATATTCATTCCAGTAATGAATTACACGAAAGTTCTGATTCTCATAACTTTTAAACTTTGAAAGACAGTTCATCTGGCACTCTTATTATTTTCAGTTCAAAAACGTCTTAAGCATTTCATCTTTAATATTGATCCCATAAACCGTCCAAGGTACGAACGATAACTGTTGAATGAAGTAGTTGCGTGTAATATCTCAAAAGCTCATGAACGATGACCGAGTGTCTGAAGAAAAGATTGTCAGAGGAAAGAGAGGTAATGAGAGAGCTAAAAGAATGTAAAATAGGTTAAGGAAGAGTAATAATAGATAAACAGATTAATCCAGCAGTAACGTAGGCTATTGCAGCAAGCCTACGATATAGCATCTCCAGACTATCTTATTTAATAGCCTATAGTCGGTGTTGTGACCTATCGTGTTGTCGGCTGCGAAGCGCTTGGTAACGATCTTAAGTTTACGATGACACCAGTCCAGGACCAGTAGTTATTGAAAGAGAAGACTTACTTCGGTGCTATATCAGAGCCTTGCTGCATGAGCGAGCCTATGGTGAACCAGAGCGAGTTCAGGAGGGTAAACTCGTTCTCGAGGACCTCGGACTGCGCGTTGCACGGATGGGGATTCTCCCACTCGTAAGGGCTGAACCTGCAGACACGTGAAAGGAAAGGGATGGGATTAGATCTCAGAGCCGTAACGAAAAAAAAAAAAGAAATGCTTCAGCATCACTTGGTAGCATCAAGTTCAAATAGCAGGAAGTCCTTGAGCAACACAACCGGCAGTCGATTCCATCCAGACGACAGAGTACCGTCATAGTGGTCCAGAGATTCTGCTTCTGGTTACGACTCTGAGGATATTTTGGATATTGTGCAGACGTGACGTCACTCGTACAACACTTCCTCTCCTGCGCAATCCGTTATCGTGTGATCCTCGAGACCAATGGTTAGCGAATTTCCATGCACTTTATACACACAAACACGCACAGGAGACACAAATATAGATCAATCGATACACGTGCTGCGTTATCCAATGGTTCAGAACTTCCTGTTAAAATTTTTCAACGTGATGCACAATTCTTTACAGTCAGTACTTGAGACAGGACAGAGAGATAGGAATTTGAAAATAGAACACCAGGTCAAGCTAACGTTTTATTTTTTATTTTTTTTTTTGGAAAAATGGCAACGAGACCGGGGGAAGGGAGCAGGGCTTACTTGGGTAAAATGTCACAACCCTGACGCATTAGGGAGCCAATGGTAAACCACATGCAGTTGAGCAGCTTGAAACGGTTCTCCAGGTGATCCGGATTTTTGTTGCATCGATGAGGATTGTACCACTCGTACGGTGTAAATCTAAATATATCAACTCGACAGAATTAACCTTTTGATCGATACTGATAAATTATTATGCGAAGCTCTTTGTCACGCGAAAATTTCTCCAAGGGGTGTTATCACCCCATGGCACCCGATTGACTTTGACTTTGCATGGTCTATGGTATAATTACGAAATTCTTACGTGAACTCCCTTCCATATCAATGCACGTCTATAGGTATTTCCAAACTATGCGGTGCGAATTAATCTCATATGTTCATCCCTTGGTATATGTATAGCTTATTGATTGCACGGTACTCGCCTGGCTAATATGAAGAGTAAAACGGAGACTCCCAGATAAGCCGTGGCCATGTAGATCCACACGTCGAGACTGAGAGGACTGAGAAACGAGAAGAGATTCGGTGGCTGCTTTATGGGCTTGCGATATAGTATACGGATACCTGTGAAGAATAATTATTAAAGTAAATTAAAAAAAAAAATTATAAATAATAAATTAATCTTAAAGGGACAAAAGAATCTTACCCAGATTCATGAAGGGCATCGTGAAGTCTACGGCTTGTTCTCGATCGTATGTAATGGTAAGGTCGGCAATGGCCATATCGGCTTTCTGATCGAGAAGCTCCTTTATCATTCCATCCCATTCCTTTGTTTCCCTATTAATGGATCCGTAACGTCCGTCAGGCACCAGTCGGAAGGTATAATTAAATCCAAGGAGCCGTGATATCTCGTGTATAAGGTCGATACTGTATCCTTCGAATTGGGCATTTCCAACGAGCTTCTCGCTGGAGTCCTTCCGCATGCAGTACGGCGAGCTCTGTCGTTCGACAAACGATAATCCTCATGAAAATCATATTGGCCTTAAGCAGCGACGAATCTTACATAGAACGTTATACAGGCTTGATATCGTTAATATTTAAAGGGAATTTCATGAGAATACCTCAAAGGGTTATCACAGAATTTAATCACAGGAAAAACAAGTTCACCGATAGTTACGTTCACAGTACGTGTTGACCTAAGACTCCAAATGAAGGATTCAAGGTTGAAGTAAAGTGCAAAAGCTCAAAAGTTTCTTCGGGCTAAGGATCGAACCTAAGGAGAATGACAGTCGACGCGACGGTTACACGAGGTAAAAAAATCATTCCGTGGCTCCTTCGAATTGAGCGATTTCATGAGGATGAACCGTAACGACAAACTTGTATCTAATTACGGCGCAATGAATAAAAGCTTAAGTCGGCGCTACAGCGAGCATAGTTTCTTCTGGGGGACATTATGGAAAGAAACTTTTTATGAGACGCCGAGAGTACAGTTACCGAAGTTTTCGCTTTATTCGTAAAGTTCTAGAAGTTCATACGTAAGTACATTACTTGTCGCCGCAATTAGCGCGAGAATAAGTAATGTAAAGGAGCGTCGTGAAAACTTCAATTAGGTCTGAGGTACGTGTACCGGTAGTGACGTCAACGCACGGTAGTCCCTGTCACTGTAGAGAAACGAGCTATTGGAGCTGATGAAAAGTTGTATTTGAATTTTAAAATTCTTACAAGTATCGTAGTCACAATAAACGTCTTGTTCTGAAGACTTTCCACTATCTGTGTATAAGCGTCGCCATAGGTCCTGGTGAAATTTACGCCGTTCGTGCTGTTCCACGTGCCAATTTTCTTAAGTCCTTCTTTGCTGTTTAACTCGATGATGTCGAGCACGAAGTCTGAGCGAAAGCCTTGATGATCGAACTTTATGACCCCGGTGAGTCCACGCATCTCAGCCTGTGAACAAAGTCGGATAGAAGCGTCGTTAAAGGAGACGTGTACGAGATCCGCGCAATTAAGGTATTACGAGACTCTTTGTAATTAGGTATGACAAAGTCAAAGTGAGTGGATCAGTAAAGATAAAAAAAGAGTACAAAAAAAATGTTTTGAATTACCTTCATCTATATCGTATCTCGGTACGCATATATCTATCTACAGATAATATATTACAGCTTCGTGTTGGTAATAAATTAGCGGCAAGAAATTTGCGAGCAGGTGTACCAACGCATTTCAACTTTGGACGTAAATGAAGCTCTATAAATTTCAAAAGCACGGCTTCTCTCGGTGAACTTTTACTTGGACGACGCGTACTTCAGATTTTTTAAAATTTTTCATGGAAACGAGCCTTTAAATGTTACGATGTGTGCTCGACAATGTTAACGTGACCTACCGGTTTCTATAGGTATACGAAATTACAGTGTATTTGAATTAAATCGAATAATGGAATTTTATACTATTTTGCATATTATTTATATACACGTAGTGCAGGAATTATGGGTAAATTCTATCTGGGGAACTGTTCTATAGTAGATTCAAGCTAATGCAATGCTCGATATTTCCATTGAAACGCCAGTAGCGGATATTCCATCAATACGCTATGCATGTATATCCGGCCTTAAGGTGTCGTATCGATTAAATCAATTATTCATCTGGTCATATTGAATAATTAGTCTTTTTTAGTGCGATATCTGAAATTTGTTATAATATACTATGGAGTCACGTTATGGTAAATATTTAAAATATTTTTTTTGCAATTTTCATCTGTCCATTTACGAAAAAAATTCCATATGCAACACGATGCACCATTATACGCGCAATATAACCAGAAAGCGCACAAAGCTACTCTTTCGGGCCAATAATAAGCCCACATACGGGATTAAGCATATCGTTATGCAGCTTGTTATTTTGTTCGGTGGATAGTCGATACTGTAATTCGAAGTAATTAATTTTCACGAACAAACTATAGTATCATAATGTTATAATGGTTGATAACGTCCACTGACATAATTCGCAAATCCGATCCTAGAGTTCATTAATGAAATACCAAAACCGTACGATGAAAATGGTGAAAAGCTGAAACTATAGAGTACTTACGATTTTCATGTAGTTTATAAGGGAGTATCCATGGGGCCATGTATCGACGGACTCGCATGACAATGGCTTTATGTCAATTAATTGGGATTTGTCGAGATCGTGCAGTGCTTTGACAAAGAGATGCACTGCGTCGTACATGAGAGCGGTTTCGGTCTGTAAAAGCGAAAACTTTTGATGAATATTTATTCTCTGTTAAAATATCATTCCATTAACTACCGATCAGAATCTATAACAGCCATGATAGTAAAGTCCGATCTTCAAGGGGTTAATACATATTCGAAATGAAAGTGAAATTTTTGAAAATCTCAAATATATAGTACGACACATATTTATTAAAAAAAAAAATAGTCTGGTTAAAATATCCATGCGACGAATCAAAATACATTAAATTAATAACTGCTTATAAATAATACACAACTCTTTTCGATATTCAATCCGCCGATGAATAATTAAAATTAAATTATTTAATCAGATATTAACAAAATCCAAATTGCATAATTTCCGACTAGCGATAATTATTTTAAAAAATTAACGTGATGCATTAATTGCGAATCTACCCGATGGACAAATGAAAATGTATTTCAAATGTAATCTTCTGTGCCGGTCTCCTATGCTTAGTACGTGATTCAATTTTAACGGCCGAAAATGGATATTTAAGTAGAAAAAGTAAAAATATTCGGTCGGTAGTTTTGTACATATGCAATAAGGGATCTCGTAATTTCTGCTTTTTCGAGTAATTTGCGCAAATGTATAGCTGCGGTATCGAACGGTAGGACGTGAATGCGAACGAAGGAAACGTATAGTTATTGAGATAAATTTGCACTGCAAAGGCCGTTGCATACGTTGCACCGGTTATCGCTCATTTGCATAGATTCTTCATGCATCGCTCGTTTTTGTCCGATAGCGAGTAACTGCATGCAGCGAGCAAGATTTAACCCGTTGATTGAATGTACCACGTGTGCTCGATCCTTGATAAATGCAAACGTTAATTAATAATTAACACGCGTATATTTAAGTCATGCATATAGCCACAGGATTATTATGAATTATATTATTAATATTAATGTCTTACCTTTATGAACGTGAGGTTGTCCTAATTTCCAAAAAGCATGTAAGAAAAAAAAAAACATTAATTATTACATAGTTGCGCTACTCGATATAATAATAATATTTAATCCTAACAAAATCATAAGAAGCTTCCTATGAGTAAAATCAAAACATGATTTCACGGGACAATGAAATTTTCATTTTTCAGAAAAGACATCGAGAATGCCTCAACTTCAATTCATAACAAAATAAAGAATTGATCGTGTACTCGGCGAGAGTCGCCAGTTGAAGTTTCTTAGGATTTCAAAGGTATTCGCATGCATTACTCGGTACCCGATACTTTCGTTCGACAAATTGAAGAAGCACTGAACATATCTCGGAGTTCGTTTCAAATGGAATAGCAGCCATTTCGAAGCGCAGCTCCCATCGTTTACGTGCACTTAGAGGGACGTCTTATATAAACCGCATGTCTTATCGAGAAATTATTACTTAGAAACTAATGCTAGTGATATTCGAGCAATGACGCTAACGCGTAAGGATTTTAAAGTTAGTTTTGTTCTTTAATCTAGTAACCGTAGGTATACGACGTTAAAAGACATTGCTAGATAAAACTTGATACTGGAATGGAGGGATGTAATTGCATTACAATTAGATGGAGTAGTGCATATATAATATTTGCAAGAGCTGCAAGAAATCTCATTTTCCTGCTCGAGTCAAGAAAGGAAATTAGGTCTTATTAAGCTTGATTAACTTCCTGATTTTCTGGCATCGTAGTATCAGCTTCGTGTGTTTATGAAAATTCTTTATGGCCAAGAACTATAAGAGTAGTAGGAAACGTGTGAGGCATTCGAATGTCCATATGTATTTTATTTAAAAAATATAATAAATATTATTTAATCATTTTTGATGCGAAAAAGAATGTCGGCTTATTTTATAACGCGAAACTGAGGAACTTTATGGAAAAAGGTATAACAGGGACTTAAAAATATACATATTGTTACGAATGGACCGTAATTACCTAGTAAAAAGACTTCGTGGTCGGACATACGCGTTTTTCATGACTTATTATGAAACTCTCGACGATTAAACGATTCGAGGCGAAGACAGGAAGGTAAATAAAAGAGAAGAAAAAAGAGTGCGAGGAGCGTAAGAAATGTTTAAAATAAAAGAACCCTAGATTTACTAACTTATACGAAACTTGTAACAGATCGCTGGTGGAAGGAATTTAATAATTTATTATTACATCAACCCAGCGCTATTATTAATCTGGATCTAATTTTCCATGAAACTGTAAAGCGTGTGCCGCTTCACATTTTTCTCGTAAGTTAAACGTCATTTAGGAAAATTCGGAGCGCGTCGGAAATACATACTGGAAAATCAGACCGGACGCGTTCGACTTTGCTCGTCACGCCTCGACGTGACTCGTGGCGAAACTTTGACGAACTTTTCCTAGCCAGCCGGCAATCACGATTGCAGCTGAGTGGCAATTTGCTTCGCCCTAAGAGAAAAGCACGGCGAAGCAGATGTTGCATGGTCGAGGTTGCTTTAGTTGAGCGACCAAACATCCAGCACTATTTCTCAACTTTCATCTCATCAATTTCGAGACCAGATGCGGCCTAGTAATATTTACATTAGTTCAAAGAGCAAAAATGATTCCAACGATGATGGATGATCGGTGCAAGATGTACTGAGATCCTTGAACGTTCTCCATCACGAAGGTAGAGAAAGGTCCAAGTAAAAAAATTATATAAAATCATAATCGACGTTATCGATCGAAATACAAGTCTGCATCGTTGCATTATTAAATCGAATATTGCATTCACGTGCAGTCATCCATTCTTAGTTCTGCACGTATTATTAGAGACGCAAGAGCTTTGATCGATAATTTAACGAACAAAGTTCACCTCTAGCGAGCAGATACTCAACTGATCCTTATCCTATTTTCGAAGAAAATCTCATCAAGCGCTAAACACAAATTCATTTATTTTCCTTTGCTTCTTCTACTTGCATCTACATTCGGTTTCGCGATACATAAAACCAGAACGGAAGTCATTTGTCCTGAAGGATCAAGATTTTTTTTCGTTTCTATTCAAGAGCTCGGATAAAATTTAAGCAAAACTCGACGACGACGACGACGCTGGCCAAAGCGAGAATGGGACCGGAAGTAAGGGGAAAGAGAGAAACGGAAGAGACTCTTGTATTTTCGTAAAAGAATTCCGAGAGAAGATCCTTCCGATGACATTTAGAAAAAAGTAAAATAAAAAAAAACTTTTCCTCCTTGAAAAATTACGCGGATACATCCACATCGGTAAAAACTATCCTTTTCCATTCCCATAGGAAGTTGTATTAAATAGTATATTCGCTATGTTGACAATCCCAAGCATATGCTGACCATGATAAACAATAGTGAGGCATAAATTGGAATTATAACGTAAGTGATATTGCGATTTTCCAAAATCCAAAGGACCATTCAAATTTCCTCATTAACGAAAGTGCACCTGACATACATATATTGAGGTTAGGTTTACCAACAAACCTCCATATACATGTGTATCTCTCGATTTTACCGTATATTCGTTAGCATGCACTTACTTCAGGCAGGAGCGAGGAGTGTAAACTGCATAAGTAATTTCCCGTCATAGACAATCTTACATTAGAGCGTAAATGCTTGCAGGTGCAGAACCTTCGATATATGTGTATCTATAAATAAGCATACGTGCGTATCCACATGTGAATGTCGCCACGTAGATTGCAAGTAACGTGAGTCGATATAGTCTTCTATCCTCCTGTATAAATGTTACTGTTCAATTATAAAGTTCAACGACCAAGTACGTCGCGCTCATTAAGTTTACAGCAAATTAACTGTTCCCCTTATCATCCTGTATGATTGTCCAGTCGAGTAAAAAAATAATTCCTACGGTTCAGTCAAGCGTATCAACTCGAATTACGTATCTGTATCTGAGAGTCATTGATTACTTCAACTTTCGATTTTTTATTTTATTTTTCCGATGACAAAAAAAATATTCGAAGAGTCTGAATCCTTTGCCAAGAGTTTTGATAAGAGAATAAAGTACAATAGAGAGAAAAGATAAATAGAAGCTCAAGAGGTTAAATAGCGCGCATGAAAGTAAAGTATGATAATAAAAATAAAGAAGGGCAAAACAAAGAGGGCTGAATCAAGGCAAATTGAAAGATAGATCGTACCACTTTCGGTCTCTGCACTTCTGAAGATTGATAAGAAGATCGGTATTACCTTGTTGGTGCTTTGACCCATGTCGAGCTTGCGGCCGTAACGTTGCTCCCCGTAGATCCAATCACGAACGACCGTTTGAATCTCCGGCTTCTCGGAGTCGACCAATCGGAAGGCGGTGATATTGGTCCCGCCGTACTTGAATTCTTCCAGGTCAACGCTATGTAGGTCCTGCAAAAGAAATTTCATAGACTTTATGAATATCTATTACGAATAAGGCTGTTACGTGCTACGTCGAGTTGAATACATTCCAAGGGCTTTTTGAGTTTTCGGTCAACGAGTTACATTCGATTTCAAATCTGCCGCCATGCACGGTATTTTCACCTTTGACTTCGCTCTAAAGGAAAATTCTCTTTCTACGTCATGTCTATATACGTAACGCCTCGAGCATAGTCGAAAGTAGCTCAAAGCGAGACAGTCGACATTTCACGACTGTGAAAATCATTTCTGTCTCTTATTCAGCTCGACCTCGTTAATTCTACGTTTCTTCGCGAATATTGCGACAACGAACTCTACGGACTACGTTTATTTTACGGCCATTTCATATCATATAATGCGATCGTATCTAACCTAACTTAACATTCTGCGAAGGAGTGCGATAGAGAGTCATGGCTACCTTTTAATTTAATAGTCCGAGTTATATGGTTTAACCGATAAAAAAAATTGTTACGTCTTCGATATAACGTAGATATATCTAGTAGTTTGAAGAAACGTGTATACCTATTTTCGAGAATGATAATACGTCCTAGTTAATCGATTGTTTCCTAATCTTGAGGGACTGCACGAGATCGACAGTCTTGTCATTACTCGAAAATGAAAAAAGGAGGAGGGGATGACGTAATATCAGAGAAAACTCAGCAGGTAGGAAGCGGAGTTGCGAAATTTCAACGAAATGTACATTCGACGTTCGTCGATAGGTGATCAATCATTTGTCTCGTGCAGATTGTATTTTTTTTTTTGACTAGATAGAATATGAGGCGTGAGATATCACTTCGCAAATACAGAGGACTCCTGCATTGTTTTCCTTGTCAGGAGCAGAATATTTCACATTCGCAAAAAGAGCTATCCTCGTATTACGGCGCTGATCGACATACAATATCCTACGTAATATTTCGGAGGCTGCGGCCTGGCTTTACGAAGCTGGCTGAGCAATTAAAGAAACATCAGGACGCTTGCGAATTGAATTTGATGACTGACGTCATGTCGTTTACATTAGAACTTCCAGCTTCGTTCCTTCGTTCAATTTGTTTCAACTCCTTGATACAATTGGCCTGTACGATTTTACTGCCTTTTTTTTTTGAGGTCTTTTTTCATTCGAATTCACAATAACAAGAAAGAAGCTGTATAAGGATCGTGTACATTTCTCTGCAATAATGGTAACTACCAAAGTACACTTGTCGAGAGTTTGGCCAGCTTAATTGGTGCCAGCCGAATGACAACAGTATATATTGGTATTAAGGAAAGATGGGAAAGTTAGATCTTACGGGAACGAGTAGAGAAACTGCGAATGAGGTAGAATTCTGACCTTAAATCAGATTCATGGGACGGCTCTGAACCTAATAAGAACAATTTAATGAAATATGTTCTTTCATCCGAAATTTCACTCGTACTTTATGCTTTGGATGAATGCATGGCTCCTGGTACGTAGGTAATGTTGATGGATGACTACCGATCCTTTTTCGTCGGAGGACGTTGCGAAATACATAAAAGTAAACAGACCGATTTGGAGCTATTAGTCGTACGATGTATCACATCGTGATTTCCAAGCAATCCGTTTCCCTCGACGTTTCATTAGAATCAACGTGGCCAACCCTATAGTTCACGTCCGAACGTGACGAGATAACGAGATAAAAAAGGAATGTACTCTTGGAAGTTGTTTGGGGAAAATACGGTTCCTTTCCATAGTGAATCTTGAACCGGGCGTCGCTTCGCGGCGGCGAAACGCTCGAAATTGAATGGGGAATTGCCGTGAAGAAAGGGAAACGCTTGTACCACAAATTCCAATGCTAATTTACATTTTAATAGATCTAAATTGAAATCTAGTAAAGGACGCGATAAATTTTGCGGTAAGCATGTCCCTTTAAAGTCCTATTTATTTTTATTGTTTGTCATCCATATCGTTTTCGCGCGTCTGACACGCTACTGAAATTCTAAATAGCTCATTACGTTACGATTACTGTTATTGCGAGGAGAGCCGTGAAAATATCTTTTTTAGAGAAGGAGACGAGATTTAAATATCATTT
>JARQSV010000639.1:1477272-1490744 GCA_030142285.1 Calameuta idolon
GTTACGATTACTGTTATTGCGAGGAGAGCCGTGAAAATATCTTTTTTAGAGAAGGAGACGAGATTTAAATATCATTTTTTATACAATTTAGATTCGACGTTGTGTTACGTATGCACTTTCGTGTATAATTATGACAGTTAAGTAAAATCAAGACGAGATTTTAGCGACAATTACGATTTTTAACTTATGTTAGCTTGTGACAATGACTTTTCCTTGAAATTAGCATAAGCATCGATTCGTTACTCGTAATATTGTCTCGTTACCCTCAACTTTTTAACGGTTCAATGAATATTACGTAATCGGATCAATCTTCATTAATTATCAATTACTTATTTTTCGATTTCGGAATTACGTTCAAAAGAGGATTTTATTTGTTTGGTCAACGATACAGTATGATATGAAAAGTGCTTAGCGAATTTACGATCGAGGCAATGACGACTTGGAACCAACGTACCACGTCTCTGATACTCTCATTGTTGCGAGACTTTAAGATGCAAGAGTTATTTTCCCAATAGCATGCACGGTCCCAACGACTTTAATTATTTTGGACCTACAATCGCATTTATTGTAAATCGGGCACTGAAAAGTTACAATTACAGTAATTGCACGTAAAAGCAGTCCCGTTGAAAACACTTCAGAAGCCCTACTGAAAGTTTGCAAAAAGATTTCGTTTGAGCGACAAAACGCCGACAGCAGTATCTGGGCATGGGTCCAATATGGAGCGATAGAAAGAGAATTATTTTTCGTCAAAAGGAAGTGCATCAACAAAGGGATTAAAAAAATGTACGTAGCAAAGAAAAAGTGAGAAAATAAAACAACGTAGAAGCTCCGCTCGGCACAGTGCCCACATATGTATGTATGTAGGAGCGTGTGCGCACTGGCGTACTATCGTTTCGATCGACCTGTCCAATTTCTCCTTTCGTGTGGTATACTCGGTGTCCCCTTCGTTCCTCACTGTAAATCAAGATCACGATCGAGCCTTTTACACTGTAACGGCGATCAATCGTTTCCGGTGCTGTAAAACGAGAGACGAACCACGTTATATCGTGTCTGGCCAAATTCCAATGACGTGAAAGTTCCGTATCCTGAGAAAGGCTTGCAAGGAGAAAGTACAAAAGCTTGAGTATCTTCTCGTTGGAATTAACAAATAGAGAAAATTATTTCGCCCTACTTGGATCAGCTGTAGATTCAAGTAAACGTGAAGCAGCGATCACGTGTCTCGAGCAAGCTATTCTTAATTATATTTATATTTAGTTCGGACTTACCAATGAAGTGATAAGATAGCTGTGATAATCGCTCATCATTCCAATTTGTTGCGCCTGCTTCAATACGTCATAAATGCGGTCGGTCGAGCAGTCCAGAACGATATGAGATTCGGCTGAATTCTTGATCTGCTTGAGCAACGGTCTGGAATGAAAATCGTCGTATGTACGATTACGTAATATAAACACGTTCCATGAAAATATATAGAAAAAAAAATATTGTTCAAAATAGCCATTGCAGTGTAGTGAGTAGTATAGTCAGAGGAGTTTTTGGATACAGATTCCTGCACTGACATTTACCGACACTTCGAGAACCTTCGAAGGATTGTGTCCGTACTAAATTGATGTCGTAAAACCCCACAATTTTTTGGAGCGACGTCATCGAAACCTCCGATTCTGAGAATTCGAGGTGGATTTCTGGAATTTTGTCAACTTTTCAAATTTCCAACTTTTAACTTTACTCCCCCCGCCATTCTCTCTCTCTCTCTCTCTCTCTCTCTCTCTCACTCTCTCTCTCACTCTCTCTCTCTCTCTCTCCAATAGTTACGGCTAATAATAGGGTAGTCACACTGCACAACACAGACTGACGGAAAGGGGACTCTACAAAATGCCACGCGAAAGGATCGCCATTCTAGGAGAGATCCTGCACGATTTAGCACGGACACGATTTGTCGAAGGATCTAGAAGGTTCTGGAAGCTTCTAAAAGCATCTGAAAGGTTTTCAATCACTCGCAATTCCTAGAATCTAACATAAAATTCCTGGAATTGAACACGAAAGTTTTCAGATCCACCCCGAATTCCCAGAATCGGATGACTCGATGACGTCACTCAAGGAAATCGCGGGGTTCGTCGATGTCAATTGAGCACGGACATGACCCTTCGAAAGTTGTCCATGTTTCGATAAACTTAGGTGCCGGAACCTGTATCCAGAGCCTTTCTTCCTATACTACTGGGATATTCGTAAAAAAGGCCGAAGAGTCGCAACGCTAAATTCCCAAGATCAATAGGATACCTTCCTCGGCATACTTCTCGTTAAAATTTCATGATATACCCTCAGCTCTGGTCCTTCTACCGTCATCCAACTTACACGATAATGCGAACCTTCTTATGCAGCTCGTGAATGTTTCAGCTTGGTCGAATGTTTCATACGACATACATAATTTACATTTGAGCCTTTTACGCAGCTAAGCTTCCGCTGCGACATAAGAATCTTCACGTCGGCTGACACGTTATAATAATTTGAGAAGGCTCCAAAAGTTCTCACGTACTTTTATAGAATATTCGACGGCACGACAAATTTCGGAGAAATCAATACGCATGTACGTGCTTCTCATATATTTATGAACGTGAAAGCTACTCGTATACGTATGTTGATTGGATCATTTACAACTGATCTGATCATTACGGCAGCATTCAGTGAATCAGCTTAGACGTCACCTTGACCTGATAACTCGCTCTTGCGAAAAGCACATTAGGCCTTGAGGGGGCTGAAGGTTGATAAACTTGGTGGACACTCGTTTAATGGGAAAATCTGGTACTAGCAGGAAGAGGCCGTGTAAAAGAAAGACGAGGTAAAATAACGTCAAAAGTAGAAGTAGCAGCCATATAGGTTAACCGCATCACGGCTGGATTTTCTTTTATCTCTCATCCCACCATACCCGTCAGCGATGATTATTTACGTTCTACGACGCGCTATCGCGAATCCTTTAGGGAGTCTTCCGGGTCGACAGGGTCGTACATAACTCCATTCCCCATCTAGGGAAAAAACGGCTGAGCACGTGGCGTGCGGTTGTCTTGGAGGTCGCTCGTTATTCAATTGTTGACAGAAGGACTTGTTAGGCCGGGACCCCGTCATAGCGGTTCGAGGAGAAGCCCGCAGGAATTTTAATCCAAAGAAAAACTGAGGAGAATGGAGATAGGTATTTCTCGCGGGATTTTGGTGGCCAGGGTAGATCAAGATGGTGGGTAGAAGGAATGGTCCTCGCGAAGAGAAGCAAAATAAACGACGGCAGACGTTCGCAGCGCCGGTTACGGATCGCACGGACAACAGAGGAAATTACCTGTTTAATATTTGCGAATGCTCTGCTACCACTGAGGTAGACAAGACAGTTTCAAGAATTGGAAGATGCCAAGGGAGTAGGATCTCCTTGGGCGTTCTTTTTCTCTGTCGACGTTAAAAAAAAAAAGAAAAAGAAAAAGAAAACAGAAACAACGGCGACAAGTACAACGTCGACATTCTGGTAGACGAGTTCAGATCCTTGAGACAATATCGCCGCAGTCTTCCAAGACACGTGCAGTAAATCGTTTCTGTTTTCAAGAATCCCCTTGTCCCTGTATTTCGATTGATAGAACCTTACTTTCAGTTCCATTTCTTCAGCTGCCAATGCTTTCCACCTTTCTACCTGATGTTACCTTCTGATTGTGTATCGTGCTCTCTACAATTCGCCAAATGGTATGACGTTGCCAAGAGATATCTTCGGCTACGACAGTTCTATCCCGTAGCTCGCACTCGACTTCTGTGATACCTTAGATTTTTCAAAAAAACGACACTTGATTCTCGACTTGATCCTATTCGATTTAAGCGCAGAATTTCGGACGAACCCGACGGACGTCGGTGAAGTGACTTTCTATGAGATTCCATATAATTTTATTTCGTCGGTTCTACTTTATGCTCATTGAGCTTCAAATATTCATGCTTCGATTCACAATCTCGATTAATACACGTCTCTATAGATTTCGATGAGTTTGAAAAGCGACTATCGATCTACTTATTTATTGATCAACCACTTAGCTTTCTGACGATGTATATTTTATGGAGAAACTAGCAGATGCCGTATCTGTGCAAGTTTATACATTTCAAGAGAAATAAAACTTTTGTGGTTTTAACGTTATAACCATATAATGATCCACGGAACAGGGCCTGTCCAATATAATGGCGTCGATATATTTGCCAATTCGAGGACTGAAGTTTCTCAAAATCCAACCAGTGCCCCCGCATTAACCTAATAGCCAATTGGGAGACGCTCATTGATTTAGAGAAGGGTCTGGAACGATAGGTAAGCTGATTGGTCATGGATGGAAACCAAAGGGGCGGTCGGGTAGAAGAAGAGGATGAGTCATTAAACTACAAAACTATCCTGAACTGTTTGATATCGTCCTTCGGCCTAACCACCATCCCAAAAATTCAATAATACTCGAAGCATCACGAATTACCGTTCATACGTATCTGGACCTACGGTAGTATCTTTCTTAATGAATTGCCTTGGCGCAGAGTAATCGGGTCCGCAGGTACATCGTTTGATCTTCATCAGAGTGCTCTATCACTGTCACCAGGCGTGCACAAATTGCACATCTACTTTATACGAAAATGCAATATACCTTGTCCCGACGCATGATCCACATGTTGTCCCCGCTGTAAAAGGGGGAGGATGGGGAGGTACTCGGACCTCTTAAGCGTCAAACTAATGAAATTCGTAAAACGTGTTGGTGCTGTCGTTTCTTCGATAGTAAAAGATATACTGCGAATTTTATTCGTTCCTCGATTAATTATTCACGAGTAATCCAAGTGCCTAGAAGTGTGATAGGCACATACGCATGTACAGTCCGAATTCTGGACTCCTTGACGTCCATGTAACCATCTTCGAAATTCAAATTGTAATTACGCGTCAGCGTGATTACAGGTTTTGGTTATCGCGTGAATAAATTTATAAGCGCCGCTAATGATTTGCGTCGGGACGCCGTCGTTTCGATAGTTTTCAGGGGAAATATTGGTCAAACGTTTCAACAAGGGTTATATGACACTGACTGGTTGTTTGAACTGGGTTGAACTAAAAGAACACTCATATCCATTACCGAACTGGTGAAAAAGAGACAAATGAAATCGGACAGATAGAGAGAGAAGAAACGTGCTAGGTGAAATGTAAAAAAAAGAATATATATATAATAAGAATGAAATACGACTTTTAGATTTCGACTGTCAGCCGGTTTAAAAGTCGAGATCGGCAGTTTTCATTAGGCGAATGCGAATCGCCGTAGAAATATCACTTTGCGCGTTTCGCATCGGCGGAAATGGATGGTGCAATTTTGTATAATGGAACAAGGAGGATCTCATGAATAAACGTTGCATCGGGTTTGATCGTGGTCAATTCAGCTTAAGTAAAATATCGTGGTCAGTGGAGAGTCCGACAGTGGCCTTTGGCATGTACGTTGCAGCCAAAGCAAAATATCTGCCAACGCGAACTGAACGCAATAAGAATTGAAAAATCTCCTACGATCTTACATAACGGAGACACCTTTTCATAAATCATAAGTAAAAAATACTCTTGATTCATTCACACGGCCAAGATACCTCGTGGATGCTGTACAGGATCGTAAAATTTTTTTTCAATTTATCGCTCCACCGTAAAAATCTTTCACGCGTTTTATCACTATTCATTTTACGTTACCTTGTTAAGCTCTATACACTTTGTATCTGTCGCTCCTCCATACGATGAAAGTTGAAAAAGAAACAAGTAGAGCTTTTCGTAATAACCACTCGCGAATTTTTAGGTCAACGATGACTATATCCCTGATACAAGGGGTTGGTATCGAACGGTTGAAAAAAAAAAAGAAAAAATATAAATCCCACAACCCCCTATGACAAGCACCAATAGAAATAAGAGTTTTTAACGGTACAGGAAATGGTATATGGAAGTAAAATTGCGCAGTAACACGGATCCGAGGCAAAGTGGAAGGGCTGGTTGCCGGGATGGTTGGTTGCGGGTTGGAAGGACGCATGTTTATGCTGTTCCGTTGGGGCGTGAAGTTTACAACTATTCGGTAGTTATGCGAATCTCCGCTTCCTTCCGCGGGTGGGAAAATGGCGGAACGCCCGAGAACAATTTTCCGACGTGAAGTAGGTACTTCTAGCGGAAGCTTTCGATGTGGGCGTCTGCCGGAAAATTATGCCCCCCCCCTCCAATCGCCCCCCCTCCCATACTTCCCACCCCTGACACATCCTGGAATCGTGATTAACCTACATCCTCGGGCGACTCTTTGACGATCATTATTACCTGCCATTATACCATTATTAGGGCGAATCGATGACGACGGACATTTTTTTCCTCCCAGCCCTCCCCTGCCTACCACCCCTTTTTACAACCACCGTTACGACAAAGCTTAACGACACGTTTCTGTTTTCGACTGACCCCTCGGCTACCGGAAACGATGCTCCGTAGACCCGACGATTTCCGATTTCATCTGCGTGTCTCTTTTACGATATTTGACATTTTTATTTTTCGCAGCGCAGATGTCACAAGAGCTTGATTAACCATAGACCCGTAACCGTATACGTGCCTCGGAGGCGTAGCTTTTTAATTCAACATAAAATTCAGTGGAGCATCGACCAAGTGAAACGGATATTAAAAGTTTCGTTGGTGTCGTGAAAGGGTGGAGGAGGGGGGGGGGGTGGTGGTCAGATCGAACGCTCCTGGTTATAAAAATAAATTCTGTCATCGAAGAGTAAACGAAGTATCCATCTAGATTATAGACCTTACACGAATGGGGATGAACCAGATGTGGAGAACGGAAATTAATAACTGGAGAACATGCCTGATGACCTCTTGGCACGACAGACGGGCAACCGTTTCGTATGTAATGCGTTTGTACAGATTTACACGAAATTTGCAAGTCAATAAGACTAGACTGTGCTGGGGATATTTCGTCTGCGACATATTCAGATCAAGTGGATATTAGCATCCCGTACGTGGAGCAAAAAGACACGTAAGACATGCTCTGAGCTGGGCTCGTTAATACCTCGCGGATCTCAACGTTGCAGACGCAGATCAGTGCGAGCTGCGATTAAAGGCTCTTAAAGCATTATTCGTCGCTTTAATAAGCCCAGAGCCGCAGTCCGCTATGTCCGAATGTGACAGTTTGGTCGACGCCGTATCTTGTCTACTTTTAATTTTTGGATTTCCTTATGGCTTCTTCGGTATAAAAAGTCTGTGACATGAAGAAGTTGGGTCGAGGATCGCAGTAATATTTTTTTTAATAATTTTATACTACGCATCGAGGATCAATATTTTCGCGATCTTTTTTTTTTAACGATACATTGAAACTAGGCTTTTCGAGTTGGGTAGCGTCATCGTAAAACTTAATTATCAGGAAGGATTATTAGTCTACATATGAGATACTTCACATTCCTGGGACTTAGAGCAGTAATTAGATTATGGTGGTAAAAGTGAATTTCACATTTCTCAACATTTACTCAGACGTGCAAGTTCATTCGTTGGAAGGAATATATATGTATATACAGATAGATCCTGCGCGCATACGGGTATGACATATATACATTTATTCCGCCTTCCTCCAAATTTTATACGCTCTCGTAAAGCGACGAGAGTGTCCCGAGAACACGACGGCAGTCTAGTGCCAGACTAGGAAAACAGAACAATAAAAAGGACGTTAATTTTATTTATAAGTAAAAGCGTTAAATACTTATCTGCGAAGATACAAGCACCGAGTTATCGGTCAATTATAATAAACGTGAACGTTCCATACGGAAATCGTAGTGTTCGTACTATGCGCAAATATACTCGGTGGACATAACTCGTGTAATCACGTTATTAGAACATTTCGATTCCAAGATGTGTCCAACTACGACATTTCGCTGTAACTGGAAACAATATAGATTTGGCTAGTGCAACGTAAAGCTCGCTAATCAAATTGTCAATGCTGATGTGCTTGCGAATACATTTTCTAAGCTTATTACTGCGACTTGTAATGACTCATAAAACTTTCGTAAAGCTCATTTCCTATTCTGCATTCGCATTTCGCTGCATTCATTACGTAAGTTATGAGAGAATAGAGATATTGTTGATTAAAATTCACATGTCATCGTTTTTACGTATTTCGGTTAATTTTCGATTATTACGTTACAGTTGTCACCCTCCTCCCTATCCCGATCATCTTTACTCTTTAGAAGATTAGATTCTGATACAATCGCGATCTGGCTTTGCAGCTTTTGGATTTGAGGGTTCATTCGTAATAAGGTTTTTTTTCTCTCTCCTGTGTTTATTAGTCGTTTACACTGCCTATACCCGTGTCCTTTTGAACCCTTCTCCCTGGAATCTCTCTTGTCTTCTCTTCCGGTTCCTTTCACCTCGCCGCCTCGACCTGCTTATTGTTAGTATGCCCTTGGGGAGAATCACTGCGCCAGTTACAGCAAAGCTCTCGCTGTGCCTTTCTTTTCAGTCCCGAGGGGAGTGCAAAGTGGAATTCTGAAAATCGCGAATGGGCTATATGTATACCGACTGTGGTATTAAGAGATCAGACGATCTTACGCTCAGATTAATGTTATGCTTGGTGTATTCCTTCGTAATAATTATTAAGCGAAATGAAGCTCCCAATGTTCGTACCAACGAGTTTAACAACTGAAATTGACACGCAGATTCGCGAATTGTACAAGGAAACGTGAATGCGGTAGTAAGGGGAGGTGCGAAAAGAGGTCGCAAATAGTTTCTGAGGGGATTTGAGAGTTGGAAATTGAGAGGGTGTATAGAGGGAGAAAATTTATATTTCGACAAGAAAATTTGCGGTAATCGAAATAAGTAACGCTAACAAGTTTCCAGTGTAATGGAAACTTGCACATGTGCATATGAAGTGTGTGAGGAAAAATGCTGGCATGTAGTTTGGAAATTCAGAGAGTACAAGAGGAGGGAACTTGTAAGTCGAATAAGTAAAACATTGAAACGGTAGAAAATTGCGATTGCAAATTTTTTTTTTACTTTATTATGTTATTCGGTGCGAAATGAGATTTTTGCGAAAACATTTTTACATTGGTAACGGAGACAGCATCGGGTAGCTAGATTGGAGTGACGAAGATTTTGCAATTTAAGTTACTCTATGGTTTCTTCTTGACTTTCAATCGCAGCTACGTTCGCAACTTCGTCGTAGTTCTTTATCGGATACGTCCGTATGAAGAGGCACGTTCACTTATTTGTTTTAAACAAGAATAAAAAGATGGATCAACTCTACGGAGTGAAATGCGGTTCAAATAGCATATTTATGTTGCAGCTACTGAATGCAGCTGCAGTCGAATGCGGAGCAAGTTCAGGAAACGTAAGTCGAGGTTTATACAGACGGTATGAAATATGTTGGAACGAATGAATACGTATGAATAGCTTCAAGTAGAATTTTGGAGCAACTTTCCATATGCGTTTCGTATTTCCTTCGCGCCCTCGAAGCACAAAATTAGCGCCATCTTGAATTCCCCATACAAAACGCTTCCATGCATTCCACCTTCCACGCTTCCCACCTTCGACCTTCAAGATTCCCTAGGATCTCTCGGGCTGTATTCAGCATCTTCCAACGGACACTAAAGCCATGTACATGTATACATATAGTGTACTATTTGAAATCCTCATACGCCTCAAAGCAAACATGACCGTATGCAAGCCAATCATTTCGAATGGATTGTCCCTATGCTGACATTTGATCAGTGACATCAGACCGTACGCACGTGCTGATAAAAAATTGTATTTATATTCACATTATTTTTTGTACCATCCCAATTTTACATTCACCAATCATACGTATCACGAGGCAGGGAAACAAATATTTAAATCCATTTTTCTGGTAATCTTAGAGCAAGCAAAAATGAGAAAATAAATATTTGTCAAAGATACTAACAAAAAAAATTACGTCATTGTGTATTCGCAACGTGAAATATACGAATATCGTATTTATTGTTATTTTGTATAGAGCATCGAGCCATACATGATAAGTAAATAAATACTCGTTAGCTATAAAATCCCTGTTTAAAATTCTTCCTTGGGAGTCGATATGTTTTGACTGCCATTTATAACGTAAATACCATATCTACGTGGTAGGGTAATTTTGACTTAAGAATGTCTTAGGCTATAAAAAATATAAAGGTAGGAGGCTACGATGCAGAATTTTTTCAAGGGATGCCCCGGAGCATCCTGCAGGCTTACATAGCCACTCAAAAAATAGGACGATAGTCCGTACCGATAAATAAATAGTATGTACGATACACTCGATTCATTGGTATACGAAAGGTGCCACAGGATAATTGAGATTCAGTGTGGCTCGACGGAAACTTCGTTACGTCGAGATGCTCCGGTCACAGTCAACATATTTCACAAGCGTTTCGCCCGACGAGGGAATATGATTTATTGTGGCAATAAAACCGTAATCATGATACACAGTTAACCACGCTCAGTTTCCCTTATTGCACCCGCGTGTGTCACCGAACGAAAGAAATGGCACCGAAACAAGAGATAATAACGTCGCGTTTGAAAATACAGTCATAATAGAACGTGAAATATTGGCTGATATGTATAAAGCGCCATTGCAGGCAAAGAGCATCGATTTTATATGAACGCGACGTATCGTGCGGGACGACGGATGCGGCGATATATACAAAAAATGTTGAATTACATATCCAGATTCGGAACGGAAAATATACCAAAGGTACATGCAGTGTTACCCAAAAATAGTCACATTCGAACCCAAGCATGGTGGTACATTGAAAAATATAAAATCTTAGTACCGTTCCTGAAAGTCCGTACAGGGACGCAGTTTGAAAAAAATTTTCAAGAGTTTCTAAGGGTAACAAAAAATGCGATCTTTTTGGCTCCTTCGCGTTAGCAAAGAGAGTATACGTCGCTTTAAATTGCTCAGTTCGTGTGTGTATAATAAAACTGGTTGAGTAATCCCGTTCCATGCATATAGAGCGCATTAATCTAATAGGGACGTCTAGCCTGGGTACTGGTAGGTAAAAAAAAGATTTAAAAAAAAAAGATGGAGCTAGGCGAGTATTATATAACGAGTAACCAGGGTGGCCCGAACGGGGACGAGAATGAGGCCGAGAACTATTGTAGAATGAAATAAATATAGGGAAAGAGGACAACCTGAGATGAACCTACGGTAATGGAAGGTCGTCGTACTGAATCCCTAGTAGAAATTATGGTGGCAGCTGGTGGTCGCTTCTTGTAGCTGTGGCGACTCCACTGGTGTCAAATGACACGGGAGAAGATTGGACGTCTTTTTTTCGATTTACCTTTATTTAGCTCAAACTGTACATTCACTAACTACAAAGGCAACAGGCTCAGTGGACTTGACAGAGTTGAGCTGGTTACGCTTTCTCGTTGGCTGCTGACCTGATCTCGTATACCGTCTCGGGTGGCTATGCTGTATCTGGTTTCACGTATCTTGCACGTTATATTCATCCGTCTAGAAAAGGTGTGTGTATATATACATATAATTAATATGCTATGGCATGCGGAACTCGTATAGGGAAAATAACTTCCTGGGAAAGTGCTTCCAAGACTCGAGGAATCGAATAGAGAGAATTATAACAAGGGATGATGATTATAATTACAAATATATATATATATATATTTATATATAGAAATAATATATCTTGTTCCCGAATATTGCAAGATGAGGCTATAGGTTTTCCCGTGTAAATTTTGCATTCCGTATACTTGCTTCAACCCAAGTAAGTTGCTTCATCAAAGTAAGACCAAGCTGGTGTTTTAGACGGCGAATCCTTCCACCTGGCTACACAGGAGCTTCGAAATGCATTTGCTCGTAGCAGGTGGCTGTTTCTCGCCAAATACAAGCGGAAACAATGAGTAAGAGGGCAACTGTACCGGAAATAAGATCACCGTCAGACAGTAATGATCTTCTTGAACTGCAATCGTTCGTGCGTCAAGACTCTTAGATCTCGTTTCCGTTTTCAAGTCGGTGTAACAATTATCGCTGAACTGCTGCTTCGTTCGGTTAGTCATTTCTTAGTGAAACTGGATGAATCTGTGTGCAGTGCATTACGTGTGTACACGACGTCGTTAACTGCAGATGAAATTTAAAGAGGAGGAAATTATAATGTATTCGTTATAACGATAGTTTAGCAGGTGAACTTTATCCGGTTATAGTTTTGTAGGAGTTTCTAGTAATTTCAAGAGTTCCAGCGGAAATCTTATCGTTACTTTTGATAATAGAAATAAAAATAGAGGTTTGCTTGACTAACTGATAACAGATATTAAATTTATTTATATATTTTTATAAATTTCCATTAATAATACTGGACAGTTATCGGTTGTCAAATAATCTTGTTTCCTACGCTGAGTCAAAATTCAGAATTCATAATGTAGCTTACGCTTTGCGCGTTGCAATTTTAAAAATTTGCATTCGCCAAACAAACTGTAAAAGTTATCATGCACCGAGTAAATGCATAACGCTTGTAAAAACGTTCGAATATTTGGATGCGACCATTAAAAAAAAAAGTCGACAAACGAAATTCCACGAAACAATCATCGTTAACGTGATACGAAAAGTCCATTAAAAAAAAAATACAGTAAAATAAAATTTGAATATCCCATCGAAAGTGTTATACATAGTTTGACGTTACTCATTTACACTCGCGTATTCATAGACTTTTCATCGTCTACTTCGAGGTTAGGTTTTTCATGAAAAGGGAAGATCCATCCCGATCCCTAAGAAAACCATTAGCCGAGTTTTCACGCATCAAAAGAACCCAAAGAAAATTTGAGAACAAAGCCACCAAATTTGGCACCGGAACACGGATGCGTATACGAGGGTATCAAATATGCAGAGGAGGGTGAATCTCCGGGCGAGAGAACTCATTTCCGTTGAACGGATCAATAATAAATAAAAATCTCATATTACACTGTCATCCGTAAGCGAAGCCACATATCATAGAACATTGTATGTACGTCGCAATGGCGCGGACACTTTGGCAAGGCACAGCACAACGGCGTTCGCATTTAATATGTGCCGGCACGAAATTAAATGAAACGTATCCCCTAACGTAAAGTGATGAATTCAGCAGGCCGGGTTCCTAATAAAGGTTCGCAATAACAGACGTAAAAATTTCAGTGCTTAAATACGTTTCTGTTCACGGCGCTCTCTAGCGGAATTGTTCCCGAAGCGTTTTCGCAATTTTCCACTGGGTAAAGAAAGAATTACGGTGGTCCATGTAGTCCGAACCAGAAGGAGGATAGGAAGACGTAGTAACAGTCTAGTAAAACATCCTTATACTATCTTCCTCGACAAGGTTGTCCACAAGTTCCTAATATCTGCACGGTTAACACGAACCTATATATATGTATATACGTATACACATACTATATACGTATACTATATGTATACGAAACTAAGAACTCGTACTGGGAATATGTCCAG
>JARQSV010000639.1:1499558-1514227 GCA_030142285.1 Calameuta idolon
ATTTCGTCTTAAGAATGCTGCGAGAAGCGTATGAATAGGTAAACGCGATGGTCCGTGAGTACAAATGCAAATATATGTAAAGAGTCCTTAAAAATCCAATTTCGAAAAAGAAGAAAGTAAAAATACAACATCGTCGGACATCGGTATTAAGAATATACATATACGACGTGTATCTCGGAAGCGGAGACAATTTACGATAAATTTATGCATGGCCACAGTATGGAACAATGAAATATTTATGCCTTATACATTTGTATGAAATATATCTGCATATCCAAAGCGAGCGAGCTAGGATTAGAGACTTTTTTTTCCCAGTGTTTACAGCAACGCAAATCCGTATCGGAAAACTCGAGATGCAAGAGAAAAGTAACGTCTGGAGGGTGTGCTTGACGCTGTCACATTACAAAAATAAAAAAAAAAATAAAGAAACAAATAAAATAAAAAATGTACAAATTCACGTGCAGAAATCGTTCTAAAACTTATTTAGCAAGTAGAAGTATTCGGCAGACTGTCACGATTGCACCCCCTGACCTCATGAAAGTTCAAATACGTCGGGTTAGCGGCGATAACTTATAAATACAGACTTCGAGCTCCCAGCACAGTGCATTACGTATTGGCGAAGCGTGACGATCGGCGAAGCTTTCGCGGGCAATGTAAATTGTGGAGAAATATTTTAGCAGGGAAGCACACCTCGCCGCGTCCTTTATCTCGGTATCGGTGAAATTCACCTACGATCATTTTACAGAAGTCAGAATTTATGATTGTTAGCCTTTACTATTTCAGGCACGTATGTGACTGAGTGCCTTGCAGGTTGGAAGAGAAGAGGAGCATGGAATAGTTATGTCTATAGTACTGCAGCTACAGTGCATACAGGGTATTCCCATTTATACAGTACTTTTCCTATGGTGGCTGCAATGCTGATGCGGTAGCAATGGCAGCCACGTAGAATCATCGAAATGAATGCACCGTCCGAGGTGAACATTTCACAGAGTCAGTAAAATGGCAAGGAAGAAAGCCTCCGTAGAAAGTACCGGCACTCTCTTTTTGATCCTCGCATACCCCTTCTTTACTTCCATCCTTCTCTATCTTCATCTTACTCTCTGCTAACCCCACGACTCTCTCTCTCTCTGTCTCTCTCTCTGTCTCTCTCTCTCTCTCTCTCTCTCTCTCTCTCTGTGTGTCTCTTATCTTTCATACTCTCCTTCCCACCTCATTCCCACCGTGAACTAGACAAGAATGAGTGGAAAGGACGTTCAACTGGTTTGCGCGTATATTTTCAAGTTGAGCCGAGATAAAAGTAAAAGACACTGCACTGCTTACTAATGAGGACCGAGTACTTACGCCGACGTTGAAGGTCCCCATATACATTATGTGCGTCCTGACGTCGCCAAGCAGCGTAATGCTTTACCATATGTATACCGAGAGTATAACGATGTCACCGAGAGTCGTAAGCAAGGATATTCACCTTCAGTCATACGTCACTCGTTTCGTAAATGTGCGTACGGCACGCACGTTTACGATCTTGTTGCTATTAGGACGGCAATTCTATAGGTATAGAGCGTCGACGTAGATGACGACTAGACGTCCCGACGAATGTGTAACAAAGGATACATATATGTTACGTACGTACTTGATTACGTTTGAGTGTAATATTTTTTTTAATTTTATACATATATACAACGCATAGAGAATGTGCTAGTTCATCTTGGAATATGTTTTTTATCTGGTAAAGCAAAAACTACCGTTTGTTGTTGCGTGCTTCACTGAAACTTTGAGGTCTATAGCGGAGCCTAGAGGTTACCACGTGGAACAGGAAACGGAAGTAACGAGTTTCCAGAGTCTTGCGCGACGTAGTAGGAAACTGCATAACCTCGTGGTTAATTTATTTCTTACGGAACCGTGTAGCGACGCTTTATAAGGTCGGAGAATTCCATAGCGCAGGGGCAACTCGACGAGCTTGGAGAATATATTAATCGTGCCGGGGGTTGATTTTTAAGGGAATAAAAATATAACCGAGCCAATTGAGTAGAGCGGAGAAGAGGGATGCAATCACGGTAACGCGACTCTGCTATATAAAAAGAAAATAAAAACTTTCATTTTTTTGTCGCTCTTCCCACTCTATCTTATGTATTTCTCGATCTCTCTATTTTAAATGAACTCTGTATTTGCTCTACGGTTCTCCATTGCCCGTGCGCTGCTCTTTGATTGATGAGCTTAAAAGGAAAAAATGTACAGTTTCTATAAACTAGAAACGCAGCATTTTCTTTTTACTCTTTCGATTCATTCCTTTTTTGTCTGCAAAAAGTCTGATCAGAACTTTCCGAAACGCCTCGCAATACGCGTAACGAAGTCTAGAACGTATGTTTGTATATCCCGTAGAAATTGATAATTATTGAAATTTACGTATCTCAAATGAAAACTACGTATCTGTGAAATTCACGAGGATACAAGTCAAAATGATATTCAGATATAATTTTAGTTGGTTTCATGCTCCGCTTTTTTTCTCGGCGCTGCAATAATTCTGCGACGTCGTATAATTTATTGGCAAAAAAGCTGTTGAAACGAATAGCTAAATAGTTACACGCCTGTACAGCATTAAGCCTTTCACCTTCAACATAATTTTTAATAAATTACTACATTTAATTGCCAGCTGACAGCTGCTCGGTACATCAAACTGTCCACGGTCACTAGTCGTTGCGATCAGTTTACTTTACTACAGGGTACAAAGTATATAATAAATCGTCGTCGCCTGCAGCCCCCATTCGCTATTTTATTCCACGTTCGCCCTTCCGAATGCTTGTCTAGTGAATGACCGTTGGATTGCAAGGTGCACTGTAATTGCAGCGTCGCGTTGCAATTCTCCAAGCGATGTTGCTGCACTACCAAATTGCTCCTAGTCCACATTCCGGCATTCTTTTTATCCTGAATAAAATGTAGAATTGATAAGGTGCGAGATAACAATTATTTTTATATCGGAGATGAATCGCCGAATAGAAAAAAAAAATTTGGAAAAGATTCAGTGTGAATGGGGCTTAAGAACCTTCACTCAGTTCTGGTTGCATTATCTTTGAGAGCACTGAAGAAAAAAAAATACGAAGATTACCTTCCATTTCTCTGCTTCCTCTTCTTCTCTCGAACTAGTACAAATAATACACTGTAGATTATTTTTGTTTTATAATCACTAATGCACTTGTAAATAATGCATCTCGCGCCTGCGTAGAAAAACTTTATCCCTCGTTTCTATCCCAGTATCGTGTTTAAAGTGCTGATCTTGTACTGACAATAAAATAGAAATCTTTTTGTAACACCCTGTATAATCCTTAAACGATATATCTTTGGGGTACCGAAATTCATTGGCGTGTATCTTCGAAAACAGAACAAGGAATCTCGCGGTAAATCTTCTGGACGGTATCCCATTCGCGTTAGGGGGACATACAAAAGGGCTGCCTGGACCAGTGAGGGAGGCTGTATAACGTACGCTCTATCGAAAAATCACTTTTTATTATATATCGACTGAAATCACTTTACCGCATCGTCTTGGTTCTCAAATTCCTAACGTATAAACCATATAGCTTTCATATTTCGATGGAATCGTCCCCCAGAGCCAGCATGGCAATAAAATGCGTCGCGTGCCGCACGCAATCGTACAGTGGCGTCTGTGCAGATGAAAAATGGCTGAACCTAATGCTACTTATGGGAGTATATTTGAGAGGCTGATATTTTCAGGAAATCCAGCAGTTCCCGTATGCCTCTACCTACTCGGAAAAGTGTCGCCAGAAATACGTATACCCACGTTTACCATAACTAAGTACCGTTGCTCATTGCGCTCTAAATTATTTTTTTTGTCTTTTACTCAGCGAATCCTTTTATCCTGCGGAATTTCCTTAACATTCAACTGCGAGCACACATCATGGCCGGATGGAGCTTTTTCGAGGATCTGACAAAAAAACTTTTCGAGTTTTCTGGTCATTACGGTAACTTATCCAAAGGGGGGCAGCAGTGATGCTCGTTTGTTTCAATTATGATCTCCCCAACAAAACAGTTTTTTAGTTCGGAAGTTACGAAAGAACCGGAAGACTGATGTATTTCAGCGAAGTACAATGAGTGCCAGACGAATGCCAGATCGTCTGTTTTACCTTGATTAGACATTTCCGGACTAATCGTGAGAATTAATAGGGGTTCGTTGCGAAGTGAATTTTGGGTAAATTGTAGGACGGAAGTCGTAACCAGTTATTGCGAAAGTCATTAAGTGGGATACAGATTGAAAGGGCGAGTTTTGACAGTGCGAAACAATTATACATCGACAAAGAATATTGAGGGGAAAACATTTTTTATTTTAATGACGGAACATTTTGTTTTCGTCATATTTACGTACAGAGGTGGGAGTCGGCGAATTATACTCCAGGGAAATATACCAACTATTTCCAATATAATTCCGTTGATCGTGCCACATAATTTATTTCGCGCCTCTCCACTTGCAAGCGCGACTCCTTGCATACTTATTGAATATTGATTTTAACGCGGATTTTTTTTCTCCTTTTTTCATTTTCCTTTTGCTGTACGAAGCACGATGCTCGATTCATAGCAAGTCTCCGAGGGTTTGCGTTTCAATTTGATATTTGTACGCATTGAAATTATTATCGGAATATCTATTGAGCATAGTGGAATGTTATAATGTTAAGGGTAGGTAATACCGTGAAACTAGCTAGGCGATAAAATAGGGGTTGGGACGTTAATAAGATGTCGGAATAAGATAAATAAGAGACTCGCGATTCTTCTCAAGGTTTCTTTACTGAATTCTCAAAATTACTAAAACGTAATAAACCTGAGCTTTGAAGTGTACCCAATTATTGAAGGTGAAGGAAAGTTTCGTTTAACGTGGGAATATGAAAATCTGTCAAGAAAATCAAACTCGTGGGGATAACAAAGTTTTCGTCAAAGAAGACACGCGGGCATTCCAAAGTAACTCAAATAATTCTATATCATTTCGTTAATAATATTTGTCGAGAAAATTTTCGATACGATCAAAACATCATAGCCGACAGAAATTTTAATAACAGACAAACCGTCAGATGTCAAAGAGGTTTACGCGATATCTCAAAGCATTTTATAAAGCGTGTTTAACATGTACTTAAAGGTACAAAAATCTTGGAAAAAAAAATATAAAACTAAAAAAATCATTCAATGAATACCATAAGTAGCCAATACGTCATCCATTAAAGAGAAAAGGAAATAACATTTTTCTTCTTTCCAAATACAGCGAGCGAGAATCGACGTTCATAAATAACACGTGGGAAGATAGTAAAGAGGGGCAAGTCGGATATAAAGTGAGAATAAAATTGACACGAAATATCTTAGGGACGCGCAATTGCAAATAAATAGGAAATTCTCCAAGAAATCGTCTTCTCGACGCAACTGAGAATCTCTTTGAATTCCCAGATTCCCAGAATGCTCCAGACGCAATCTGGTTGATATCTTCAATAGCGTTGATTAGTAACTCTCACCCTACAGATAAACGATTGAATGCTACGTACAGAGTTATATACAGGCGTCCACGTACAATTGAAGCTCCAAAGGAGGATTCAGAGTATTGAGCGTTTCAAGAATAAGCTTGCTTTGGTGCACCTATATATGTATATATACACACATATTCCTAGAAAGATTAGTATAGCCAAAGTACTGATTGTAGAAACTATAACGAGGAATGTACATGGACCGTATACGTAGGTAACGTTACAAATTGAATTCCAACGGAAACGCAGTAGCTGATACGACCAATCACAATAGCTAGAGTAATATCCAAGCATCTACGGTACCAGTCCATTATCAGAGAAGGATTGTTAAATTATTGGTATGGCTACACAACTGGTAGTCCTTGCGGTTCATTCACTGCGCACCAGCCATTATTACCTGTATTATTGTACGTCATGAAATTGCGCGAGTATATCCATAATGTATAACGAGTAAAACAGTTAAGGTTTCATAGCAGAAAAAAAAATGTGTCAATTTCATGAAAATGGTAACGAAGCCTCGTGAAATTGATAATTAAAAAGAAAAAGAGAATTCGTAAAAATATAACAACAACAAAAAAAAATCCAATAGCATCGTTAGTGGCTCTCAATGGTATATTTACTATTGGCGTGACAGTTTGAAACCGACAGAAGACAAATTCAAAGCCATTTTAAGAGCTCGGGGATAATTTGATTGTTTCGGCAACATCGACTCTGTCGAACTTATCCAATTATTCCCGGAACGAATGCATTAAAGTTTCAAGATGGAGTCCATCCATTCCTACCTGGGCGAATCAAAGATCTTAGCTATATGTATCTGTAGTACGATAGCGCTTTTATGTTCTCGTGGCTTCTTCCGAGCTCCTTTGATCCTCGTAGCAGGATTGAACTGCAAAGGAAAATATTTTTCTTCCGCGTAGTGTCTCATGACTGAATCGCTTCTCTGTGACTTGAAGACTATTTTTATTTTCGAATCTCTATTGACGTTCATTAACGATTCCTTGCATTTTACATATCCGTCCGTACAGGAAAATACGAAAAGACTCGTCATGCATAAAGAGGAGCATCGTACCTTTGAGGAATATACGGAATTGAAAATGACATTCGCTAATACCAGTACGTGATAAATTGAACGAAGACACACGAAACTACCATGATACTTTATCATTGCACGTTGCAGTTAAATCTCTCATCAAATTTATACCCACGTATAACATGGCGGTAAATGAAGCGTCTACACGATATCAGATACAATGAGAAACTTGTGAATTTAACGTAACGTTTTCGGCTTCCTTCACGCATAGACATTGTTCTGATATTAATGCTAATTTTCCCGGAATTACGTTTCTGGTATCGCGCATATATAGATATATATTTGTGTATGTAACCGATGCATCTTCCAACTCTAGAATATACATGTATATACACATATACATATATATATACACATATGCATACATAATCTACTATTATTACAGCGCTGCAATAGTACCGACTATTTGAATAGATCTTCGGTCTGTTGCACTCAAGATTACAAACCTGAATCTATTGCATCAAATAGTCTACCAAACCGTTTGCCAGGGCGTTATCGTGCATAGAATTAAAGCCCTGATAAAACGAAGGTATATAAGTCACATATCAGAGACAGTGGAATTTTAATTAAAAAAGAGTATAAACCAGTAGGAAAATGCTCGTCGGATTAAAGTGCACTCGAGTGCATGTCAAGTAGCGCGAGTTCTCTAGCATAAAGTGATAATCACAACACACGGGCGAATCCCGTCTTAATTCGTCGTGCGCGAATACGAAGATTCTCGGCGTGGAGCCGAACCGGTTGGCGGAGTAGCAAATATTGAAGGAGCGCCAAGTGTCCCGAAGTATTCGCGACTGGAGTAGCAAATATTGGAAAAGCGACGAGACTCGCCGAGTATCTGCGAGAACTCTTATTATCCCGGGAAGCAGGTCCTTGCTTTTAAGTAGCAAAGAACCTAAGTTGGTGGATGAGCGGCGGTAGGACGGAAGCAGGGAGAAGAGAGGAGAGGAGAGGACACGTTACTCTTCGCTCGGAAGTTTCAATTACTTCGGGATCTCGACTTTCTTGGATTAATGAATGAGCCACGCATCTTGGAAGAGGAGCTAGCAAAGAGCTACGCACTATAATCAGGACAGCGTAACCCAGGGTAAAAGGTCATTACGAGATGAGAGAGCTGAGATGAGATTAAAAAAAAACTTTCTAGAGTATGCTTAACTGTTGCCAAATATCTTGGCAAGAATCTTGGCGGAATGTGCATTCCGCACGTCAGGATAGGGAATGAAATTTTTTCAGGGTATCGAACGATATTTTTTTAATGGATCGTGTATACTTCGAACGTCGGTGTACGTAATATTGAGTTTAAAATACGTACCTTGGATAACGTTGTAGGATGTGGGTAAAGATTGACAAGACAGCTTTCCCGTCTGAGTCGATAGTCCCAGCGTGTCTCCAAGTGTGGTATTTCCATGGTGTCGCAGATGCTCTGCACGTGGGACGCCGTGTGCGCACTCTGTGGGCCGAAAATCGCGGCTACCCCAGTCTTCAGTAAGTGGCATACTGAAAAGTAAAAGAGAAATTGGATTGATAAAATTAATATTAGTGTAAACTTATAGGTGTATGCGTAGAGTATTCGAGGTACCGTTGTATAATATGTGACACGTGTGTACCTATATACTAGGCTATTATGAAAACGGAAACGGGATGGGTGAGGATGTGCTGGACGAAATGCATATTTCTGAAACACATACTGTGCCCTGCTGTAAGCTTAACAATTTCATTTAGTCATTTCGCGAAGCAGACGTAAAGCACAAAACACGGGCTTTTATATCCCTTGTCTACGTCCCGCCGAGATAACCCGCCTAGAAGCGCGCATCTCGCACGTAGAGACGTTCCGTTTCGCTCAGCGAAGAATTACGAAGGGAAGGCCGAGCAAAAGTGCTGACGACTCGAGAAACTTTTATTTTGGGGCGATGTTACATTTTCAAAGCACACAGAGGACAGATGGCGAACGTTCTTAACATTTATATTCCAAAGGCGTGACACACGCATGCTGTGTCGAACACGTGATGGCCGCACACCTGATACGTGAAAGCTCATCGACAGTAGCGAAACCGTGAGGGAAGGAATAAGAACAAGTGGAGCTGAGACGAGTCTCGTAAAGAGAAGAGACGTGGGTCAAATACGGTGACGTAATAAGAGCAAAACGAGATATTTAACGGATGCCAGGTGGGTGGTCCGATATTGAGATAAGAATAAGGGAAGAATATTAATTTATATTATGAAGGGGATATATTGTACAATAATGGATCATACCAAGGGCTGTATATTATATATTGATTTATGTGTTTTGTACAGGCACGTATACCATGTGTAGGTACGGGGAAGATCCTGGCTGATCCATACAACGAAGAGGCTGCGAGCTCTGATTGCTGAATAAATCGTGATAAATCTTCTCCTTTCAATCGGAGATTTAATTTGGTGAATAAATGTTTTTGTTACTATCGTTACGGTCGAGTGGTCGACCTCATACATGGAACACAAGTTCCCAGTCGATTACTGAAACTCTTCTCTGGGCAATAAATCCCAGTAATGGTTCTGCTAGTGGTGTGCGATCAAATCCCGAGGGATTTTTGCAGAGCAGTAGATGCCTTTCGCTATAAGTATGGACATTGTTGTTTTCTAAATTTTTTTTTTATTCTCAAGAACGACCCTGTACAATTCTAAATCCTTGGGGGGCGAGGGGGTGGGTCGCTAGATTTTTTGACATCTTGTAGATTTCGTGGCAGGAAGCTATAGACGTGATTAATGGAGAACTTGGGTGAAAATATAGAGCCGATTTAGAGACAACAAAATTGCCTTCCGGTCCTCCGAGGGTGAATGATAACGGTCATCGAGTTTTTGGAAAAGTTGCTGATTTTATTTTTATGCTTAGGTCAATTTTTTTGCATAAATCCTTACAGATACAGTACGAAGATATAGTGTGTGCTATTTCGTAACCGGAAGTGAGGCTACGTCAGAAAACATAATGACGGAACGTGTCAAGGGCGACATACATAATTTTATTTTTCTCTTGTTTCCTTTTACATCATTCAATCTTCACTTTACTTCTCGGTACAGCGAGATACGGTCATGACGATCCATCTTCCGTGTCCCGGAAGTCTCTGGCGTCATCAGTCTCGAAATTCAGATATCCGATACGTATTATAATCACGTGATAAAAAGTAAGGGATTCGAAGGTGTTTGTATCTCCGCGTAATACTTGTCATAGCTGGAGGCGTTTCGAACGCGTGGTTCAAATGTGATATGTGCAACTGCCATATTGAAATTTCAGATGCAATTTCGTTTGACTGCCGCGGGCAAAGAGATGCCGTCTTAACGCGTGTGGCAAACGATTCTCGATGATTTTATTTTCCGTTTCCTTGAGCCTGAATTCAGTGCGATAAGACTATTAGCAAGAAATGTCATTCCTAATAATTTAAATACCTTTAAAACAAATACGTGTAACACCCCAAAAACAAAAGTACAAATTTTGAATTTTTGTTAAAAAAAAGAAAACACCTTATCGGACGTACAATTATCAACAATATCTTTAACCTGGAAGTGTCTCACGCGCGTTAACGAAGCATGTAATTACTATCCTCGCTCTATCTCTTTCTCTCACTCTCATTGTCTCACCCTTTGTTATATTCCTGGGCATCCTCTCTCTCTCTCTCTGGCAGCTTGTCTAGAGCGAACTAACCTAACGTCAATGGAAGCTATTATGCCGCTTAGTAAGCATCTTCCTCGATAGCCACTAAGTCATCGAGGTCTGCATCCCTGTGGTTAGAGGCGGTGTGTATCTCGTGGTACAGAAGGTACTGTTATACCTACTGTGTGTTACAGTTCTGTAACGTCCTGTAGATACAGTAGGTACGGTAGTCGAAGCTACAGTCAGTTGGCAGCAGTGCTTCCCGTACGGCAGATAGGATTATCGCTCGGTCATGCATCAAAGCTAGTTGGCCACTATAACTCTGTGCTTGGCGATAGTCGCTCTCTTGGGAACACTCTCCCTCTCCTCGCCTCTTCACCTTTCTGCTACTATACTCTCTCACTGGCTCTCGCGTCACTTCCGTTTACATGACACCTTGTGTCTTGCGATAATAAATTTTATTTATCGTCATTTAGATCGCCATCCCCTATGCTCGCGCATCCTGTACATTTAACATTCCCTTTGATACGTACGATATACAGAAACCAACCTGAATTTCTCGGATTTTGGATAAATTATTATTATTCGTTCGTTTACGTCGTTCGTAGAATTTTTACTAATATCTTCGTGGGATGCTTATCGGCAGATACGAAGAGTTTGGTATGAAGGTTTCGCATAGATCAGAGCGACAAACGCCATTATTATAGGCAGGACTGTAATTTAATTTAGCAAGTACAGAGCACGGGTCGGGGATCATCATCTCTTCTACCGTATCTAATTGACCAAGGGCCATTGTTATACTTGGGCCTTTGTTAAATCGAAATATACACAAAACCCATTGAAAATCGTTACAGTAATTGTCGCAATAAATTTTTGCGCTATGAATAAGAAATTGGGAATTGCATTGATTTTCGGTGAAAAAAAAAAAATTCATACTTAGCCGATGGTGACCATTACAGATTGGACCGTTAAGAAAATTGATTTCTGAAATAGAAGGACGATAAGGTTTGTCCTATAGAAATGAGAAAATATCTTCAGTCAAAGGTATCGAAGTAAGAGAAATAGAAGGGAAGAAAGATGTGACATTCGACAGTGGTCGCTTCTATCTTGAAATTCCTGCGGGATCAGCTTGAACCCTCTTTTACTACAACCCTTATTTAATCCCCCAAAGGAAGGCCGAATCCGTTCAGCCAATGGCAACCCAATTCGAAAATCGTGTCCCTCGCATCTTCTATATTGGTAAAGGAGTCACTCATGCGGTTTCTTAACGATAAAGGGACAAATCGCAAAGAAATTAAGACCTCACGAACTTCGCCCTGACAATTAGTCCTTTGCCAACTGAACGTTATTGCTCTCGTGAAATCATAGGGACGTTCAAGCTAACTTTTCAAGGGTTAATTCTTGCTAACAGACAATTCTAATTCGCAAACCGGTACCCCTCGCAGGACGATCCGTATAATTTGATCAATTGACAGACAACTTTCGTCTATTGACGCTAACCATTTTGATTACACAGGCTTATCAAAGTTAGTCATGTTTTCTCTCCTGTCTACCAACTAGATAAAATTTTCTCTCCCTTCATCTCATCTGCAAGAGGACCCGATAAGAGATAAGTTTTATACCTCTTTGCTCTCGATCAAATCACACGAAACACCCTGTATACTATGTTTGCTAATAAAAATAACATTTCGATAAACCGAATAAGCGAATAGCCAACGTAAGGTAAACGAAAGGCTGTTACCGAATACGTACAGGTATTGTTATATCTATATACACTTCGTTTATACGTATACAGCCACATGTACGGAATTTGAGACACCTGGAAAACTCTATGCTACTACGTGTCTCAGATCACGTTCTTAGACGTATGTGTCATGTAGTCCTATCCGAGTAATCGATTGACACGGGGTTCGAATCGATATACAGAGTTACAGGTACAAACATTAGACTGTATATCTCTGGAGAGACCAGCATCTTGCCGAAGGTCAGATTTTGGCATTCGGCTACAGGCAAACCATTTTTCGATACCTGGATGATCTCATAACATACAAAATCATATTTATACGGTATCCATAATTTATAAGTGACAAGGATCGGCAAATTCGCCTAGTGATTTTATAGGTAGCTAAACTGATAGAATTTATATTGAAACGCGTAAAGTATAAATTGATTTTTACCAAGTAACTTTCTCGAGTTCATAACCTGTACTACATCATTCAAAATTGAGTTTCCGTCCTTTCAATATCTCTCTTCTCCCTATTTTATATACCGTATGCCCGACGCCCTTGAAAAGACAGAGATGGGGCATAACACGAAATCCGTTTCAGCATCCATATTAGATATTGTGGCTGCCTCGAATAAGGGACACGAAATATCATAGAATTTCAAATCCATTGAAGACAACCTCGTGGGAGTAAGTTATCGTAGGCCGAATATGAAAAGCGCAAAGATCAAAACCATTCCGGGCTCCTTTCTCTGTTCCCTTCCCCAGGGTACGATCCGAAGACTCTCAACCAATCGCGTTAAAAATCGTCAGTTTATTCGCCAGTGCAAGACTCGATAAATTCGCAAATCAAGTGACTTCTTGGCGACGTATCGTTTATACGTCTCGAGGGCACGTCCGTGAGTGTACATACTTGGCAATAGAAAATGGGCTGAACGATCTTCAAGTGTAAAGCGCGGGGCACTTCGTCTTGTAAGCCCGGCACTGTCGGACCGTAGCTCACTGGGGTTCGCTTTCGTGACCGACATAAACCCTTAAATAATGTTAACATAATGGACGGTGACATAAAATGAGAAAAAAGTGTCTAGCGTCTAGTCGAGATAGGCGACCGTGCTGTTCTGTTCCCTCCCTTCCGCCCCGCTGCTACACTCCTATCATCCCCTCCCGCGCCGTTGCTACGCAAACCCTTGGGATTTTCCGATATCGATCTTAATGGGATATTCTGCTTTATGGCCGGTCGATTCGAATCGGACGTTCGTTGAGCTCCAATCGATTCACGCGCTATTGCCAACCGCTGCGCTTTCCACAACAATAATTTTCTGAGTAGTGATTGTATATGGAAATATTAGATCGATTGATATGTGATTAAATACTGTTGATATGCGAAAAATGAGGTGCGACATTAAAATACATGTAGGATGAAAGTTTTTTACATTCATAAAATTGAACATTTTGAAATTTTTTGAAATATTTTGTGGAACGGACATTTTTTACGTCGCCTGCAGAAAGTACATTTACTTCGAACCGACGGTACAGATTGTTCGTGTTATTCATAAAATATGCCACGCGGAGGTGAAGGTCCGTTATGAAAAATGTGTATTTTAATTAAAACTATATATGTATATGTATACGTGTGTAGATTAAAATTAATTTATGAATAAAGTTTGAGTGAATTAGATTGATAGAATTTTCATGCGAGAAGGCTCTATAATTTTACGGACCCTTTAAACTTATTTTACACGTGTTAATCAGTGTCGGATGTCGATTATGCAGATTGATATAAATCCTTGTGGGAGATATGGTACAGCACAGGAATTTCTGGTAGGAATCTACGTTACCGACTTAGGGAATCTACTCTGAGAAAGATAATTGGTACAATTAGTGGACAAGCGGTCGTTAGTTACTCGGCGAATTAATCCCCATTGGATAGAGAAAATTATAGCTGCGAGCTCGTAGGTGACAGTGAGTGACATTGATTGGAAGCCTAAGGGTATCCCGAGAAAAGCTCTTGTCCTGCAACATTTCCATGAGTCGGGATTTCTCTCGTTTATCGGAGGAACAGAACCCTATTATATACATATATAGTTTTAGACATAGGTATATAGTTTTACAATATGTACGCACTGTATATATGTTTCTGTGCATATATCTACGGACAATAAGAAAGTCTACCGGCAATGTTCATTGCCTCTCATCTTTAATAATTTCTGTGTCAAACACAGTGTTTTGTTGAAGTTGATACCACGCGTTCAGAAAATAAAAAAAAAGTTACAACGAACATGAAGTTTAACTCGTTATCATTATTTTTTTTTGGCAATTATCGGCGTTAGGTTAATTCGAAAAATTAACACGAAATATCCACAGGATATCTCTTACGAAACTCAAACAAACGGGATGATTGTTTAGTTAACGAGTGGCTTACCAATGTTAGACTGTAACCATGGGATTATGGTAATTCCTTGGAGAGCTGAGGAGAATCAGCAATTCCAAAATATCTACTAAAGTAGAGATACGACCTTAGTGCAAGTATATAACCCAATAGTCATACAGGTATAAATCCCAAAGTCTGAGTAGAAAAGAAAAAGAAAAAGATAAATAAATAAGGAAGAAAAATGATAGAGAAAGATCGAAAAAGTAGCCGAATAAAACAGTAAGGAGTAATGAAAAACACAGGGTTGATTTTAATCTCGCTGCAGTGATAACACCCAATTGTAATTT
>JARQSV010000639.1:1514327-1671809 GCA_030142285.1 Calameuta idolon
TTTCATGAAACTATCATCGCGATAGCGAGTTTAGGGTTTATACAGCTTTATTTTACGAGCTTAACAAACGGCATCGAATAGAAACGAGTAAAATTTAAAAAAAATAAGTTATTACGCGAAATGAATATTTGAAACAGTGTTTTGTTGCAGCACATAAAGCTTGTAACCATACTGACCTGAACGCACTGAAATAAAACCACCGTAACCCGTGAATCGTGAAGTGAATATTTTATATATCTATAGACGGTTATTGAGGAGTATTACATCGTCATGGTTCTATAAGACACAGATTGAATGGACGACCTAAGGTTTAGCCGGTGCAACACTCCTGAATAACACTGTATGCATCTTCGTTCGATAGCCTCGTATTATTTCAGCTGCCAGGTAGGATTTATAGTAGCGAGTATAAGTCTTTCCAGAGTCACCTAGTTTTGTCAGTAGCGTAAAATAGCTATAAATCGTAGCACCGACTTCCGTTTTGGCATTGAATTTTGCAGTAGCGAGAGATTCGCGAAAACTATGTCCAAAGAATCTTAGTGCGCTGCAGCATCCATATAGAGTGACCTGCGTAAGACAATGAGTAACAATAAGATAGACATCTCAGGTATCTTAGCGAAAAGAGAGGCCGTATAGCGAAATTGAATAATTCGCGAATACATTAAGTCGAATAGAAGCGACAAGCAGGAAAACTCTACGCACGAAAGAAATAATCTTAAAATGAATAGCTCGTGATAAGAAGTGTCGGGGCATCTTGAATTTTCTTACTTCACGAAGTTTAGATTTTTTTTTTTTTTGCAACTCGCGAAAAATACGATATATCAGAACGGACGGAGCTTCTTTTCTCAGAGTTATTTATACTGAACTCTTTAAATAATGAAGCAACCAATTCCAAAGAACAGCCATTCCATTTGCCCTGTTTCGCGTAAATATACGTTTCAACGGTATACCGCTATACCTTCCTATCTCGATTGATTTCCCTAGTCGCAGATAAGCGAGAGAATTACACGTAGGAACGCATCGGCGAACGTCAATGTCCTAGCATTCGCCTTTAATAATTCTCAAGAAAAGGCTATCGTCTTTCGACTCTCTTTTCATCTTTGAGGACTTTTAAACTTCTCTTTTTCTCAAAGCACCGAACCAAAAACCGTTCATTCTACACATTCCTACAGCACTAAGTTATCTTGACTTCTCCCCCTTTCCTTCCCCTGCCTCCCATTCCTAGTATCTTTGCTCATTCCAGTGTACCTAATAAAACATTATTGCCTGCCAATTCAATGTGCTGCGATGAAAAGAAAACACACTAAATTTACTTTCGTTAAAATGGCAATCGCATACAAACGGAATCGCCACGCTGCAAACAATAGAGGAGCGCGTGTACTGAAAAGTGCAAGTTGCATAATGTATAGGGAGTCCTAGAAGAACTGCATTAAATAGTCCATAAATGAGACACGTGTGAAATTAATTACAGATATTTTGGTTAATGTAAGCGAATCAGTGTGGTACGTAATGATCGTTCGTGTTATACTGACGCTATACATAAATGATATACACTAAAATATGTAAAATGGCGGATAGTGTTTGATCAACTTATATAGCAGTACTGGTGAATTTACCAGTGGCAATACGTTACAATTGCGCAAGCTCTCAAGTACAGTTACCAACGAGATGCCAGTATAAGGGCATCCGGGAGAGCTTTCATAAAGTGGACATTTTTAAAGCCCAACTGTACGACGCTATCCGTCCTTATGAAAATATATCTTTGTCGTTCTGGAAAACTTTTAGATTTACCTTTCCAAGCAAATAAAAGCATTCAGCCTCGATTTACGCTTGGCGAAAAAAATAAAATGCATTAGTTTCTTATAGCTTCGAAACCGAATGGAATACCTGTTTTCACGTTACTCGGCTCTATCTACCCTCCCGCGTCTGAGATTCCTGGACCAAGAAAGCCGAAGGAAGCAAGAGAGTGCAAGTCTCCACTTATATCGCTTCGCCAATTAAGATACAGCCGATTTCCTTTTTTTCTGAAAACTTCATCCTGCCGCGGATCGAATACGCGCGCCCTTAGACCTCAACCAAGGCCCAAGGAACTTTACCTACGAAAGTTTATAAATTACCTTAATATATTGACTTAAAAGCTTTTGAGAATGAGCGGACCGAATAAACCCGCTTTTCCTACTTGCGAAACGCGAAACTTTACCAAAGTTTATTTCGTTCAAGTATACCAGTCGGCTTAAGCATGCCGTGCAGAGTTACATCGATCTGTTATATAAATTTCTATGAGAGAAAGCCTTACCCGAGAATAATGCCAACTCTTTCGAAAGTTTATTTTTAACAGTTTTTTTACTAACCGAACGACAAATATATATATATACATTGTATACGAGTCATCAGTAATTACCAGCGACGTTCAAAGAAATTCTGACGTGTAGTACGACGAGTTGAATTCTTCTTAAAAAAGAAATAATAATAATAAAAGAACGGCTAGATCTGGTTAATGTCAAGCGTAACGAGCATCTTCTCGTAGGAGATTTTATTCTTGTCTACTCGCTGGAGTAGTGTACGCATTGTGAGGATCAGTCCTTTTATTTTCTCCCCGGAGACGTCCGCTAAGAGGCTTAGCCGACGAATGCAACCAGCTGTCCAGTAATAGTTGGTGCCGTTACACTACTGGCTTCTCTCTGACTAGACACTGGAGGATGCGCTTGGGCAAATAGAGACCGAGAAACCTTGAGGGGGTTACGTTGCAGAAAATAAGAGTAATGAGCACTTCCTGTACACCCCCTGGTCTAAGGATAAGCTCCGTGCCTGGTAGCTTATTTCTCTTTAACAGCCAGCTGCCAGACTCGCAAGCTTATTATTTATATGCTTTACGGTATGGGAATGAGGTGGAAGAGGAAAGCACAGACTAGAGGGAAGAAGGAATGAGAAGGAGATGAAAAAAGACATAACGCGAAAGACAAAAAGACATTCTGGACTTTATGTAACTTTAGTGGACTGTATTTTTCTTAAGGATCCGTCCAATAAAATTAATTGCTATCGACTGCAACTGTTCATTGGATCAAATCGATCGTCGATCTTAATCGCTGATCGCTCCGATCCCCAAATAAGTCGATGTGTAATATAATCGACGTGAACTTTAGAAACAGTCTCTGACGAGATTCTCCAATTTCTATTATAGGCTCGAACTGACCATGGGACTCATTCGTTTATGGCCTCATAAGGGTTTATCCTGAATATCCAGGGGTCGTAAAGACACGTAAGGGAAGATCGAGTTATCACGCACGATCGGCCAATGTTTTCGTAAGGTCAACAAACGGGCTCAGAGAGTTCAGTAACGTTACAGTTCAACAGTAAGTAGATTTCTGAATGGCAAGGACAATCAGATCGATGCATCGCCTAACAATGACTGAGTATTGCCCAGTGCCGCGTACAAATCCAGTTTACCAATTGACGAATTTCAATTGGAACCGGAGTTTCGTGCAGCCACGATCAATACCAGTCAATGGAAGTTATTATTGAAAGGGTCATTGACCGTTTACCATAAACCGTTTCGATTTGTTTGAAGGCCGACCAGTAGCTTATCGATCAATAAAATTGTCCTTATCTCCTACGAGTTTCCAGTGGTCTCCGTTCCTGAACTCTTCGACGTTCAACTTCAACTTCAAATCCCAGTTCACTGCAATCTTCTTAAGCATCTCGAGCTCCGCTCGAATTACGATGAGGCACTTGATTTTTTCGCCACTCGATAACATTCAAGTACGACTTATGACGATCACAATTACCAATAAGTGTCTGCGGTTATTAGTCGAAAATATTACGAAATATAGAGCACGACTAAAGTGACCATTTGTTCGGTTCGATCGGATGAAATTTTTTTTTTTCTTCTACACACGTGATATACCTATTTCGAAGATTCTTATAAGACGCTGAACCCAATGTCTATACGTGGATTAATGGTTAATAAATCACAAATAAATCGTAACCTGAAACAAAGCTTCCTATAAATATGCTATAACCTCGTGACCAGTACGGTAGCTATATTTTTCAACGTCTATCTCGATACCAACTGCATCCAAGTTCTGCCTGTGTACAGCATTACAGCTGTGTGCCGTGATCGTAACTTACCGTTACATGCCAGTGCAGTGACCATTTTATGATCGCCTTACCTATTATTACCGGCGTTACCGTTCCAGGATATTATACTTTGGCTAGCGTCTATTTTTCAGCGTGATAAAGCGCAACGTCTCGTTTCACGGGTATACACAGTTGCCGATAATAATTCTGAAACGGGAGGATTCCGAAGAACGTGTCTTCTACATATCTGTCTATTCATAACTCACCCCGCGTATTTCATGTAAATTCAATATACAACGTATATCCCACGAGTTCGAATGTAATTCGATAATATTCGATCATAAGCGTAACTATTGACGTGTTTAAATTTTGATGCAACAAAATTCATATAATATTTTTACCTTGTTCTCTATCACCGCGCGACAAGTATTCAATGTAACCATCAATCGATAATCTGTCAGCTATAAAATCTCGTGGATAAATACAATGTTAATAAAACTCCCACGCAGCACTTGACAATACAGCGTCGCGTAAAATAATCCAGCTGTGAATATTGTCCGATTTATTGACACCTATAAATATGTGTAGTTGCTCGTTAAGAGAAAAAAGAAAAAAAAAACAATTAATCGAGACTGAATTACGTTCGTTGACATGGTAACCCGGAAATTCGCTAGTGTCGGTAAATCGCGAGTGACGTATGTTCCGGGTGTAGGACTTTGTAGAGCTACATATGAAAAAGCCAACGAGAATACTTTCGACAAATGCAAATGGTCGGCTTGCATTAACCGCGCAACGCTAGTCGGAATTACGTGTTCCGCAAAGTGGAGGAATTGTACGCGACGAAATTCCATTCCATTACACTCGACATATCCAATCCCACTGATGTTCGAGTGCGATAGAATTTCTGACGGGACGCACATCGGAGCTAATCTAACGTAAGACTGCCGGGTATTTTCTGAGATTAATGACAGCGGACGACGTAGGACATAGTAGGGGAAGAGTCGGCCGCGCGCAAGCACATCTTCTTGCAAACAGAGTCGTTCCGTATATAGAATGCAAGGAAACATTAGTCGAAATTGCACGTCTTGCAAAATACGAAAACGTCCATGGTAACGTCTCGTATCCCTTTCTTGAACAGCAAACCGATATTTGCGGGCTCGAGGCGAAATTCGCCAATGGAAATACGGGGTATCGTTGAATCGTTCAGGCTACATTTGCATATGTCGAGCGGGTACATTTCGCGCATGTTCTCCGATGCTGATGTACCTGGTAGGTATAGGGAATCCATTCGATGAAGTGTCGAGAGTGCAGCCAGTGCTTTCGGAGACGTCACCAGGAACTAACTAACGTTGGTAACGTTACGTTTACCAATCGAAGGACTTTCCACTGCTATTGGTATTCTCAATGGTGCTGCTATAACAGGTTGAAAGGCTACATCAGCAGGAACCTAGTGTAATATTGTATCATGCGAACGGGGTACGACCCTATTCTGTTATGCCCCCCTCTGAAGGCTCATCGGACCTTCAGCGTCCAGAGACGATCTAGTTCAATATCTTGTCGACGCTAAAAGCGAAAGGGAATGGGGGGTGGGGAGGGGGATGGTGAAAGAAAAAAATGTTGCGATACGGATAGTTTATTGGTCCAGCCAGTTTGGAAGTAAATATTTCGGTGGAAGACATCGACAGGGAACATCTAGTCCTGGTGGTCCTGATGAATGAATGCGGTAGAAAATCGAGAAGCGACAAGGGTCTGAAAGTGACACTGCATACTAAAAGGAATACCCTTGAAAACGTGCTGGGAATTCTTCAATTGCAGACGTCACTCGTCAACCCTAGACGCAGAAGAGGAGACCCGCCTCCTTGTGTCTCGGATGAGATATTCGGCTGACGCCGACAGAGACAGCGACGCCGGAGTCCTGCCAAGTTAATTATTTGAAAGCCATGGACGTCAGGCGGTGCCGCGCACTTGGCACGGTCTGACGTTAAATAAAAAATAATATTCTTTCCGGAGAAATCAGTCGCGCATGAAATCGGTCTATTCTTTACACGGGGCGGTGGGGGGGGGGGGGGGGGTCGTGGAAAAGGAGACCGGGTGACTGAGTGGACGGCGAGGTGGGTATTACATCGAGGGCAATAGGGTATGGGAGTACGGGAAGGGTGAGTGCGAGTGGGACGAGTGGAAGGGAGGGTAAGGCTGATAGCGGAGACCACTATACTCATCCGAGAATCCATTAACATGCCGGCAAAACAATGCGAACTCGTGGAAAATTAATATCGCTGCTTTACCGACGGAACCGCAGAGGCTCGTTAGAGCCAGCATCCACCGCCGCTCTGTTTTACCGACCGTGCATATTTCACGAGTTAATAGGCTAAAGGGAGTGACGGTGGAGGAATACGTCTGCACGCGAGGGGATTTCCGTCGCGGAGAGAACTACCCCTTCTCCCACACTTCGTAATTAAGCGTGAGTCTATACACTTAGGTAAAGTGGGTTACTAGGAGGCTATGGTTAGCTGGAACCTGTGCTGCTAGTTTATACGGTTGATGCGATATGTAGTATGTCATGGTACATTGTACGTTGTCAAGCACCCTGACCACTGTGAGCAAAGCACCCTTGGGCAAACACCCTTGGGTGCAATCTCCCATGCAGCTTCGTATAGCCTCGCTGCTGTATACCCTTTTCTAACCCTTTGCCTTAGTCCCGGGTAGGCTCTCCCCAATTTCCTCAACCTTCATAGTCGATCCGTTACTCTCTGTAAACTATTCGCATTGCCTGAGCAACATTGCATTTTCAAACGAGGAGTTGGCCGTAAATGGCATCATTCAGCCGTTTCGAGTTCTTGGAGCAAGAATCCTGGAATACGAGTAATTCGGTCTCTAAGAGTAAGACGTGTTTCGTACTGCTTATATGAAAATCCTTGAAGATACGAAGAAAAAAGCATCGTGCTATGGTCAATGCAAATTATTCATTGAAGTTGTTGGAAATTTTCGTGCCAGGCAAGATCCTCTGCAGGGGTTCGTTTAGTTGTGACCTTGTAATATATATATATATTTTTCTTTTAGGGTAACTTGAAAGAGGATTCCGCAAAGAAGATGATCCAGCGCGAAGAAAGTAAAAAAAAAGGAATGAATCGAAGAAAGAGACGCTGAAGTGGAAAAGTTGAAGATAACTTTTGCAGAAATGCCGATCCGCTGTTTTTCGCGGCTTAAACCGCAAGGACAAAGAAGCTTTATGGTTTAGCGTTCTGCACAAAAGGGTGGAACCCTATATCAGAGAGAACCTTCCGGCTCGAGGAGTCCGGGAGAAGTCATAAAGATGTGAAAATGGAATTCAAGTACCGACCGAGTCTGGGAACTGTCGTAAAGATCGGTGAAATATCGATTATTCAATCGGACCGATACGATTTTGGCATCCGAACTTTTCCCGTAAAACGTTCTTCTTTCTTGGAAACAGTATCACCAAGAGCCACTTGGAATGTACTCAATTTTTTTTTCCATGCAAATCAGTATGCTCAACATCCTCGTAAATAAAAAAAACTATACTCATCGTATGAAATATTAATGCGATTAAACTTTAATCTCAAGATAATGGTTGATTGACGATAAATGTGACTACAGATTCTACATTCATTTACTAGGCCACAATATCAACTTCAGCTTTGGTACGTAGGAGCAGACGTAAGAACAAAGTCGTTAATTGAATAAAAGTACAGGACAAAGCTCATGCGTCATTTTGGAAATTTAAAACTGACTTTTCATTAATAATTAAACTAATTGTCTAAGGTACTTTCGAAATACGGACTGACTAACGAAATAACGTTAATTCGATTCACGGGAAAGAGGACGAGAGCAAGAATGAAAATAAAAAATAAGGTTGACGCATTAAGAAGCACACAACGAAAAAAAATTATTAAGAGACTTTGAGCAAGTAACAAAATAAACGAGAAAGACGAAGACAGAGAGATGGTAGTTACATATGTATACATACGTAACCATTGGAATCCTCGTTCTCCGTTCCGTTTAATTAGCGTTAATTAATGTCATCTCAATTACTATCGGTATCCAACGAGAGCGCCCGTTCCATGCAATCGTTACGTAACGCCGACCAATCAACGAGAGTTGAGTTTCGTGACAGAATTTACAATTTGCGACGTTAAAGGTTAAACGTTTTTAATTAACCGCGGGAAGTGCGAATTATCGAAAAGTTTCGTATCCGCCTTTAATTTCACCAAGAAATAATAACGATCCGTAAAACTAGCTTTAAAATATCAAAGCCACATGACACAATCAGCAATAAAGTACGGTACCTATATATATACATATATTTCAAAAAATTCACTAATTTCCAATCTACCCTCGTACTCTTGGTTATCGTAAATTTAACGCGCGACTGCTGCACCCTCGCTTCACGTTCATAGTCGTTTCTTGCTTCCACGTTGGCCACCCTGCGGCCTAGTTACGTATCACGTACGTCTTATTCTCGACTATATATGTATATACATATACATATATACATACATACAGTACTATCGTTCGAATACTCTAGACTAAATCATGAGAATTGTCTTGAAAGGCTCTCCCGCTTTGGCAAGAGTTCGTCCCTAGAGTCCACGCAATTCCAAAGTCCAAGTACATGACGTCATACACGTATATACGTATGTACAAGTACATATCCAAGTCAAATCGTTCGTTGCGAGTTGGAATGCATTTTACTCAGTGCACTTGGCTGACACGAGGAAAAAGAAGATATAAAAGGCAAATAAACAATGTTCTTGATGTAGTAGCATAAAGCAAAAAAGTTTACATAAGAAAAACAGACGAGTGCAGGTGTAACAATGTGCAGCGGATAGAATTTCACGTTGCGGACACCCAATCCATATTGACGTTGCACTTGCGTTCGTCTGCAATATTTGCGCCAAACGTACAGTAACGTCTTACGTAAATGGACGGAGTGGCGCTGCTCGGTGCCACCGAAACGCGACGTCTATAAGTTTGCCAGATTCTACCGAATATAATAAAAAGTCTACTATTGCGAGGAGACATAAGCATATATGCAAAGTAGCATACTGCGTCGACGTTAAGCTTAATGAAAAATCGATGCACTGCTGTCGCGTCGTAAGAGAGGACCTAGGTATATAGTATATGTATACCTAGAGGTATATACATGCACATAGAAGATAAGGGATGAGAAACCCGACTGTCCAAAGGGTAACGGGAGATAACTGCGGAAGGGGTGGACCGCCGTGATAAAAATCCCGCAAGAATGCAAATTTCTGGCACAGATCTACGTTAAAACCCGTGGAAAATTAACAGGCTCGGCTTTGGTCGCGAGACGCAGCGCCGTTCGAGCTCATTCATTTTCTTTGCTCGCAGTCATGTGTCACGCATTTAACGGGGGGTGACATTGATTTATTCGCGAATGCGCCAAAACACGTAAATGCTTATTTCGCGCTCGCGCCGAGTTACACGAGGATGAAAGCGGCGAGCTTTAACGCGTTATGTAAAAAATACGGAAGTATGGAAGCAGATATTGGAGGAGGAAGTCGTTTAGGAAATTTAAATGCCTAAATTGCAAATTAACGCCAAAATGAACCGTGGGGAGAATGTTCGAGGCAAAGTGTAACTTTTAATGTCGAGACGGTAGTTAATGAAATTATACATCGCTCCGTATCTACGAGGATAATATTGCGAAGGGTCGTAAATGGCAATAAGGATTGGCATGTAAGTATCTGTTATGCGAAATTTGGCAATTTCAAGTTTTTGTTAAAAATGATGCGATCATCTGCCAAGATTGATTTCGAATCTACCAAGTATCCATTGTACGGTTGGATCATCCCTTAAGGTCCTTGCCACTCTATCTGTTACCTCTATCAAAGTTTTCGACTCGATTCAAAGTTTCCCGTGCGCGTGTAAACTCGCCCGGATATCCTATGGAAAAAGGAATGGTCCTTTCGAAAGGACATTATCCTATTTCATTTCGTCGGTGATCCAGTGGCGATTCACGTCGCCACCGGCCGCTGAATGGAGATGATAAATTCTCGCTATTCAAATTACAGTTAAACTTTGTTATTTATTAATCCTTTGGGCTTGGGGGGGGGGGGGGGAGGAGGGGGAGGCGGTATCCCTCTCGTAACACCCGACCCTCTTAAACCATAACCACTCGCACTTTCATCTGGTGGAATATTTTATTCGCGAACTTTACCCGTTCGCTAACATCGATAGGATTAAAGCTTCCTTCGGTATCCGCTGAAACGTTGAAGTTACGTAGATTCTTAACGCGCTATACCTATAGATAGACGGATTAGGTAGAATAAAGCGAAATGGAAGGAAAGTGTCAGGAAAAAAAAGTAAAATATTTGAAAACTGAATTGAAAAAAAAAAGATTCACATATCTGCGATAAATAAGGAAATGGAATGACGTTCTGCGAGAGTAATCTACCTGAGCAATTTTCAACGGGTGAACGGAAACGTCATCCGGGCGTGACGGAAAAAAAAAGACGTCCAATCGTAACTAAAAGCTATTGCAAATGGAATTCACCTGATGTGAAAATTTCAAGTGGTCTCTTTCCCTTTTTTTTGAAAAAATTGACATATCTCTTTGTACGCTCACTTTGAAAAATGAGGATGATAATGCACTGCAACATAGATATACCTATACATGTTTATATAGAGGGATAGTTACACATACGATAAGTTCAATGCACTATGTTATACGAGATGAAATTTTATCTCAGACGTTTCCTTATCTTTTGAACATTCACATACATCAAACTTTGCGTACATAGTTTGACAAGTGATCATTATTTGAAATTATGTAAAAAAAAAAAGGAATTCACGTTTCGCACGTTCACAGCTATAAACTTTGGACCTATGAGGATGCTGTGTTCTCGGAGACTAATTAACATAAATTACCATACTTTCCGAATTCACAATTCAATCAGAAACTATCGACGAAATTTCTAAAGCTATACAGTAAATTCTTGCAATTTCATTAGATCGCTCAGACTACGTGGAAGAGGAAGAAAAAGACGAGGTCGATTATATCGCAATTTCAAGTGAAATGCAATTAATTCGCTATTCAAAGCTAAAATTTATTTCTCCTCAAAGGAAGAATTCCTGCTTTCCATTATATTCTTGATCCTGCCTACTAAACTATCCGTATTTAGCTAACAATTACGTGAAATTAACGGATCTCTCTACGAATTACCCGAAAACGTCGAGTGAAATTCTTCGAAAAATTACTTTGCATTGACTGAACGCATCAGTAATTAATAACAGAAACAGGAGAATAGCTAAGAGAAATGCAGCATCGATACTTGGTGGACACGTTATGGTTCTCTTGATTAAATCTTCGTCCTGGACAGTTCGCAGACAGCGACTGTCGTCAACTTTTCACTTCAACAGTGTCGTAACTATAGCTACACACACAGACAAGACTGGTTAAATCCCGAAGTCTCGACTAGTTCAGGACATCGCAATCTCGAATAGAAGTTACCCTTACTTCCGGTAGTGAGCATAACTACTGTGCCTTCGCCACACAAATTTATGCAGACCCGAGAGTAAATCACGGTGCCCCATAAAAGAAACAAAAAATCCAAATTGGTTTTAACGAATAAACCCTTAAAATGCAAACTGGAGATAATTATTATGACACAAAATAACGAGCACGTATTAATTTAATCGTCGTGTTAATTGGTTTTTTTCAAAAATGGGTTAATAAAAAAAAAGGAAAAAAATGAATACTGACATACAAAACGAAGTTGTGATAATCATGTAACGAGGGAAAAATTAGATAATAAACAAAAAACAATAATTAACAAAAAATATTGCGTAACTATCATTGTAATTGATAAGGAACTCAGCTCGTTATCCGGTCTAAATTTTGTACTCCTAAGCACGATCATATTTAGGTGGGATATATTCTGAGCACTAAGAAGCAACTTTGATTCCTACAATGAGGATCTATAGTAAGTTATCCTTATCACTCTATTATGCTTAACGCCTTAATGGATTCTCTCGGTTTATTATCTGTTGCGTGTACACACCTAACTTCTTGTAATCAACTGATTAAATTAATGCGCATGCACGCTCGCAACAAGGTTATGCTGTAATGGCTGTTACTGGGAGAAGGATGCGAGCCAGAAGCGTGCAGTACGATACATGTAAAATCACATATGAGACCATACATATACATATAGATATATAAAAGATGCATTATATGTATACATATATACAGAGCGAACAAGGCTAAATAGTCGAACTGAAATTGATTGACATGATAAGAAAGACTTGAATGCATGAATTAGGAATTTTTTAACGAGTAAATCGATATTCAATGATTATTCAATTTTTTATTGTAAATTTAAAAGAAACTTTGCTTATTACTTTTTTATATTATCCGATATATATGGTATACTCTGGATATCAGTTCACAGGAGAATTTTAGGTATCGATTAAAAAAATTCATGACGAGGATTAATTTTACGCTCACTCATCCATATCTGGATAACGTGTACCTTGACATTTTTTTTTCAGGTTATGCAATTTATATTCCATAGCAAAGACGTGCTCTTGGAGTGATATTTTAAGAAAATGATTTATTCCACTTCATTAACCGTACTCTCGCAGCGGATATCGAATTAATTAGTTTTGATATTCAATTTGAATTTATCGATTGCTTGATAACGATTGGCATTAGTCATACTGGAGATGAACTATTGAATCCTGAATTTTGACATCGAATTACCATATTTATTTTATTACTTCCTGAATTCCTATGAAATTGGCTATCCTAACAAATACAGAATCGAAGGAATCTTTAATAAAATATAAATGGAGTAAGTCGATGAATAAGTCTAATTTATTACAATAACAATTTGATTACAATATAATTATATTTTCACGCGCATATATATTACAATGTGGCATAACTGAAACAATCTTGAACAAAGGTTTAGTTCCGCATTCATAGGGATTCGATTGTACGAGACGCTCAACATTTTGTACGCTACAGACATCATACGTGACAAAACACATGCTGTTTACTCAAAGGATTTCGCGAATTTCAAATGTATACCAATTAGTACTTGTTAGAGGAAACGTAAACTCTAACAACCTACCTTCAATAGCTACACGACGATAGCTCGTATCATGCAAGGATTCTAAATCAAATGCTACAATAATCTGCTTATATCAACATTCTTAGTCAATTATACTTATGTTAGCAGATTCAATTCGTGCTTGAAATACCGACAAGCAACAAGTTTCACTTTGATAGATTTCATTTTCGTGATAAAGACATGATATAGTTATCAGGCATTACTACGACACAGGACATCTATGCGACATTGATAAGACCCTCGGTACTACCTTCGAATTCGCACTTGATAGGAAATGATAAAAAAAAATAGAGATGAACAGTATTATAGCAGGCATGGAATATTGATGATTATTAAATTAAGTGTTAAAATTCATGATGAAATTTGTATTATCTAAATAGTTTCGCGATAAAGAGCACGTGCGTCAAATGTTTTTTTTCCCCTTTAAATCACAGTTTGAGGAGAATGATAAAAAAAATTGCTGACCGTTACTCCGCAATCTGCGCCACAATCGGTCTTATCTTTGCAATGGGTAGTAACTGTTTTTTGTGTATCCCCGGTGTAGATAACGAGCGTCCGACGTAATAATTTTTGACGGCGGACTTTCATTGCGCGTTGGTGACTACACCGGCAGACATTCGTGGCCTCTCGCTTGTTCTGTATTAGGTATGTATGTACGCATATAAGGGTACCTTATGGCAGTTTACTTTAAACCAACCGAAGCCATTGTGTGAACTTTCTGTGTATGAAGCTATAGGCATACGTTGTACGTTATATACAGGAACCTTGTTTGTTTCTGCTCGGCAACTGGGACGAATTCCTGAAGTGTTGATTATAACGACCGCGGTCAGAGTTCAACGTGAAATTAATTGAAGTTTGTTCAAGCGTGTAACTCGCTGGTTATAGGGAACTTTTTTTATTATGGACAGCAAATGGGAAATATAATTTTATATGGTAAAAATTTAATTTTTTGGAAAATGACTATTAAGTATCGATCAATAATTTCGGTATAATATAACCGTATAACGAGATATTGTAAAATTTTTTTTTTGTATTTTAATATTTTTCATATTCCAACTGCTCAATGAGTTCATAATGAAGTGGTATGGTTTGGATACGTTAATAATTGCGGTAATAAAATTTTTAATAGATACGCGGAGTTACTAGAGCTTGTAATTGAGCAGTCAAGAAGTTGGTTAATTGGCTGACATTTGTGATGTTGCGGTAAAATCACAATTCAGTCAGACAAGCTTTGGCGAATCGAATGCTTATTTTATCGTGACTGAGTAAAATTACATTTGCATGTCAATCTCCTTTTCTAAATACGATAACAATTCAATCGTTTGCCACACAACAGGTATCGTTAACACGTACAATTGCCAAAATCGTACAATCTTTTTATTATAGTGCTGTTAAAGGAAAATAATTTTTCTTCGTAATTAAACATATAATGATTATAAGTAATAACGTAATAACGTGAAATTAGTAAGAGATTCCGTTGCAGAAAAGAAAGTTAGTATAATTAAAGTTAGCATTGTAATACTCAACGTTGAATTTTCCCCCAATTAAATAAGCATTAAATTAACAAAGAATCTTATACGTGCAATTAAAAGGTAGTAATTACTCTAAAATATTCTTAAATTATTTTCGCTAGTGCTTTTAAAGGTCCACCGTCATGTTACTATGCTTTGACGTAAATTCAAAAATTCTTCATCCAATTTTCGCGCACAAAGTACATTCGTCTCGTGAAAATCCTCGTAATTCACAAAACTACCTTAATCCAATTTTCATATGAAATTTCCTCACATGAAAATGTTTACCAGCTCATAAGGTCCAATTAAAATTCGCACATAAAGCCACAATAGGATAAATGATTTTCATCGACTTATTTGCCTAAAGAATACGTCCAACGTTGCGTAAGAAATTAAAAAGAGCATAACGGTTACTTTAAAGTGTCACAGAAGTCGAGAACGTTTCAAGGCAAGCGTAAGACTTAAACGCATTTTAATCAGGATTTACGGCAAAGCCTTGTAAAGCAGTAGAGCGGTCTCAAACGTACGCAAACCGGCTAGAATATGGATTACGAACTGGCGATAACAGATTCGAGGAGAAGATCAATGAAAATTATTATGTATAATAATAATTAAATCTATTTTTGAAAAAAAGAAATATATACCGAAAAAAAATAGGAAAGCGTCAAACACCGCCAAGAAAAAGGAACCACCCTGAACGAAGTCGTCATACGAAAGTGTACGGCCGCGAGCAGAACCATGCTTCAGATTTCCATATAGCTTCCTAAATTTACATACATTCGACCAGAGCCACTGGCCATAGACCACCTTTATACCTAGACAGACATATCTCCCGATAAATCGAGCCTGTGAATTTACTTAAAGCGTCCACTCTGTGACATCTATACTCTTTGGCTATACATACAAGCCAGAGCCAATATAGCATCGGAATCCAATATCAACATTTATGGTGACCCCAGTGGAAAATTCTGACATCCTGTTCCTGTGTTCCCGTAAAGGGAATTCATTTCCCATCGGCCAGTACGAGCGATAATAAACAAGATTTTTCAATTCATTACTTATGAACCCTGTAAAACAGTCTCCACGCCTTCTCCTTACTTTCACCTTACTCGCAGATTTTTATGCGCAACCGATATAGATAAGGGAAATACAAAGGTTGGTATCTGATAAATACGTTTATATATATGTATACATATATAGGAGATGATGTATCGTCAGGCTTCAGTAAATATTAAATAATTTGTATTCCGCTGAAAGGGCTCCATGAGAGCGATTAGCATAAAGAATATCGCGAACGGGACCACCATTAAAATTCAACGAACGAGCACCAAACTACGATCTCTATGATGAGCATCTCATTTCAAGCGTACCATCCCATGCTGAGTCTAAACCGCTTGCTTTTTACTTCTCCATCCATACATTATCCTCATATTCTATGACGCACCTGAGCATGGTAAACCGGGTTTTTCGTCCAACAGCAAGCGGTTTACTCTGCCATAAAGCATGCTAGGAAAAAACCACCGTATAAAACGTGAAAAACCTGAAAGCATACTAAACATTCTTGGACTTTCGAGAGAAGGGTTTCTCATCCCCATGTGTATTCAGATATACACACACATATGTATATGTATGCTCATGCTCGAATAAAATGGGTACAACAGCCGGTGCAGTTCACGCTGGCCAATTCAAGAAAATGCATAACGCAATTGTATCTCGAAGTTTATGGAAGATTACAGAGAAGAAAAGAAAAAAGTTAATACGAGTAAAATTGCACGCGAAAATATAGAAGTAGCACAAAAGGCAATGCTGAAATATAGCGCGAACGAAAGGTTAAAATATCATTGTCAGGAAGTAAAGGTAGAAAATTTGGCGTAAAGTTAACCACGTTTGAACCTATAAGTGATAGCTATGTAAACGAAGCAGCGTGCTTGCCTCGTCCAGAACGTTTTACTAAATTTTGGAAAATGTGAACCGAGGTAAAAAAAATGAGCCAACACGGTCGCGTAATTAGATTCAGAAGCAAAGTGGAAATGGAGGTAGGTACTCAGCTGTGCTTAAACTCGTATACCTACTGCTACGAAAATTCACGTCTGTGCAATACGTTGACTATGGTGGTAGAGCCTTGTGAAGGAATTCGTGAAAGTATCCGTTAAAAATATTTTTGACTTTTCAATGCGTCCCGTTGATTAAAGGTTAGTTGATTGTGGGTATACAAAGAACATCCATAAAAGGGCCATTAAAGGAGCAAAGACGTTAACGTAACTTACATAAAGGATCTGCACGTATAATTAGCTTGGAATTAATCGTCTTGCTTTATTTTTAAAATTTTTATATTCCCTCTTTGAAACGCTTATCGTATGTTGCGCAACAGTTACTTTTATGGGTAAAGGATATAGCAATTCATTTGTGCTTGCATCGCGAGTTACATTATGCAACCGTTATTTCGCCTTTCGTCTTTCGATTCTCCCTTTGCCTCTTACGCAATAAGATCCTCGCTACCTTTTCCGCTCGTTTTGTAACGTGCTTCCGCTATACGTGAAAACCGTTTACATTATTCATAACGGACATTGCCAACGAGTTACCTTTTAACTGGGCAGTAATTGAAAAACTTCCAGATGGAAGGTCGGTATTCTTAACCTTTTCGAGCAACTTGAATCAAGCTTGAGAATCGCGAAACGTTGCGCAAAGAAATTGCTCAGTTTTCGTATTAATATAATAGGAGTTGCCGTCAATAACTTGACATAGTTAAAGACGTTTTAAGCTCGTAGAAATTGAACGTTCGTTTTTATGCCGGAGGACGAAGTCATTTTTTCTATAAGAATTGAAGAATGTAATTCGAAAGCTGCTCGAGGTATACACAATGAAAATAAATGGAACGAAAATTCAAAAAGTAAAAAATTTTTCTTCAGCGTTCCTTTATTCTCACTTTTCGTTTCGCTAGTTTCGCGTCGCGCTTCCCTATAACCAGTCGTTAAAAGCGAAGAAAATAAAGTCTCGGTACTCGCGCAGCAATCCATTGAAAAGTTATAGTTCCTCGAGTCTCAAGAGACACATTAAAAATCGCTTACTTCGGAACCGCAAGAGAGCCAAATGACGTAGCCAGTACGACACTCTTAATATAGACAACAAGATTGCATTGTTCAGAAAGTATCCTTCGGTTTATTACGTTATATTCTTTTAGATGTATAGGATCGTTATAAAAAAATTATCTATATAGATATACGAGCTCGTAGGACCACGTGCAAAAAGTTAAGTACGTCTCTTGAGCAATAGTCACGCCGAGGACGATCGCAAAGAGCGAAGAAATATATCGAGTGAGGATGTAATATTGTGCAATTTTCCAACAGTCCAAACGACGTAGGTAAATTTAACGGCGTATCAAAAATTTGCAAAATATAATTTTTTAACCTTAAGCCTGCCGCCAGAACTTAATAACGAAACTTACTGTCCAAGTATTCAAAGTTTACGTAATGCTTAAGCAGGGATGTTCGCATGATGTATTATTCGTTTGATTTACTGACGACTTTTAGCTTGCGAAAGATACTCGGAATCAATGCAGAAAGTCCCAAAGCAATTACAGTTAAATGCAGCGAATGCTTCGGTGCAGTCTCGACTCCGAAGATAAAATGGTAAATCGATAGAAATTCTCAGAAGGAGCAGAGAGGGTGGTGAAGGGCAAGTGAGAGGAAATGTTGGGGGGTGAAACGTATATAATAGGGAGGACACATTATAGGGTTGATGCCATTCATGATCGTCAGACAATTGTACGTCGATTCAACTGTACTTGCAGCTGTGCTCAATTGTAAAACGTAGCACGAGAAACACTGATAAATCTTATCGATAATTATTGAGGATCCTGGATATTAATGTTTTTCGACAGTAGATAGCCATGCGCTTTGTTTTCCATATCTCGCAAACAAGGGCGTCAACCAAAATACCGATTTCGTGTCTTTTGCGAAATACAGAATGACAGTTGAATGACAATCTCAAAGTAGCCTTATTTCGCTATCATCGCGTTACAATAGAAAATGGATCGTCAGAGACTATTGTTGACTGCCGATAGTACATACAAGTTACGTGATTGTCAATCAGCTGTCAATAAAATAAATAGTCCTGCCATAGGAAACTCTTTGAGAAATTGACATATGACATTTTGTCAATGTGGTACCGGAGGAAAATGTCGTTTTATTCGGATTTTGAAAAAATAATTTTTTTTTCTACTGATATATGTCGGGAATAACAAATTTTTAATAATGGCCTATTTAGTTCCTTTTTTCGTCAAATAATTAAAATGTATTGTCCTTTTTTTTTAATAACAAAGATAAGGCCGAGTACAGATTAAATTTCGTTGGGGTGGATTTGGAGGATAGGATTTCAGATAGGGGACGATGTCGCTAGGGAAGATCCGATTGATCCAACCATTTTTTAATTGGAGGAATCTGGAAAAGCTGCACGAAGAGAGTGCGGGATGATGTCCATTACATCGATAAGGGTGGTGGCCACCCAGACGAAGGTCCAATTCAATCTCCCTGACCCTTCTAGTTTTCAATCATGTCTTGCGGATGGAGTAGCGTTTGGGGTCCAACGTAATTTTTACCAGTCACAGGAATCTCACGGTGAACGCCATTTAATTTTTACACAGTCCGTCCGCAGCGAACAAGCAGATTCTTTTTCATTTTGATTCACGACTTAATTTGTTTAAAAAAAACCAATATAGCTACTGCTTGTTATCTTGAAAAATCTTATATACGTAATTCGTGGTCCGATATAAATTTTCTGTAGATTTTGCCCCTCCAATTAGCCAACGCAGGCGTAAAGCAAACTGAAGAAGCAAAAATAAAAATAGTTGCAGATCGACGACGACGACGACGACGACGACCCAAAAACGTAAGGAGCCTCGAACGTTGCCAAGAATCGTCGAAAAAAATTGTTGCTTCGTAACTTAGCGTAATTCGATCTTTTTATTGGAAATAAAAAGTAACGTGCCCTTAATCGAGTCCTGAATGTCCTATGTAGAAATTGCAAATATTACGTTGGCACGGTTCAAAACCTATCGAGCTAGAGTATCTAGATGTAAAGTTGGTATTGGCCAGGGATTGGTAATACTGCCAATATACCAACGCTGCCTGACCAATACCATGACGCGTATAGTGTCAATCTGCTATAAATTGTGTGTTACGTATCTTTCGCAGCGCCGTGCACGACGCTCTTGGCGTTTGCTTTCAAAGTCTCGTAAAGAATTAACGAGGGAAACGTATAAACAAGATTACGAGGTTTTATTTTTCGCAATGTCATTTTCTCCTTTAAATGTTAACTTTACACTGTGAACTCCTGGATATTCGATTAGATTCACTTCCTCTAGGTGAATGCGTTACGTATTTTCGAACGAGTGTAAAAGTGTGAAAAACGTATTCGAGCTGCACTATAACGTTGGCGAGCCCAGATATGCAAAATAAAAAGTTGTGTAAATATTTTTTTTTCAGAATTTAATCGGATAAGCGATTTCGTGCGATTTCGTGAAAGAAAAACAAAGTGCAAAGGTTTTTTAATGAAAATCCAGAAGGGTGAAAAAAAATTTTTTATTTCAGGAAATACAATGGAAATACGTATTTCCCTACTTCTCTGAACGTGCTCTAAGTTACACTCGACGTAGAGCGGTGCACGCAGGCACGTAGTGGAATGAATTAAACTGCTGAGAATCAATGCTTTTCGATTTTCAAATAAAAGTCACTCTTGCTGAGTTTCATTAAAATGTCTTTCCTCGCCTGCCAATATTTTAGTTAAATTTCTTTTTCGCACTAATAACACGACGATCCCAAATTTCGCGAGTTACCGAATGTTTTAACACAGAAACATACATTTGCCTGAATCCATCCTGTAATAAATGCTGTATAAAGCGAATTGACGCTTTTGCGCAATTTTTAATTTCGTTTTACTTCAATGATAAAATTATATGAATGATATAAGTTTGAAACCTTTATGAATAGTACAACAATTTTTGTTAAAACAGCTAATAAATTTAAAGTAATGCTACAATCCAAACTTCGATAAACCTGATATTGATTTTTCTTTTTACAAATACATGATAGAATTAAAATGAAATTTTCAATGTTTGGACAAAATTTCAAACTTCATATGTAGAAAAAAAGTCGCAGCTATTGAAAATAAATAAAGCCTCATTAGTAGTCAAGCTAAAAATATCTCCACTGTCTCCATTATTCTCGAACAAATGAATTCCCTGTTTGCCCTAATGGTAGCTTTCGCGTGTAGGAAATAAAATCGCAAAATAAAAAGAAAAAAGAAGACACGAACATTTTTAATAATGTCGAATTACTCAGTAAAGTCGTTAGAAATTTTCAAAAACAAAATAATCGGTTCTCTGAAAATAACCACGTACACGTGTGACAACCATAATAATGTTCCATATTAATTATTTCATAATTTCTATGCATAAATTCGTGTTAAATTTCTATTTTAAAGAGCCTTAATCAAGTCGTGTCTTAATGAAATTTCTTTTATGAAAATAATAATTTCCAGAATGACATTTTCTCGAAAATTTCAATGTTCCCAGAGTCATCCGACTTATGGGTGTCAATCTATGTTCCGTTAGATCCGTTGTGGCAGTGACGGAATCCTTAAAAAGTTATTACGAAATTAAATCTCGTGCTACCTCTCGACAGGACAAATACAATTTGGCAATTTCGGCGCACTAACTTTCGGTACGACGCGGCTTCGCAAACTAGTTTAGCGAAAGCGAAATGAGCGAGATCATTCCCCTTTATGCGGAGGGGGGGGGGGGCGACTTTCAAATGAATTACAGCACTCGCGTGAGAATTACAGGATCTTTGTCATCTGGCTATAATTTGCGTTACAATTTGACGTGACCATTAACCCAAGTTCAGCTACATGTCCCTTAACATAGATGTGACTGGTTTCTCGTTCTTAAAAAAAAATAACATTCGCCAAATATTATTAAGAAATTCGCGAAACTATTAATTTAAATAATAATAATAATAAACGCAAATTTTGCATTACCCTGTAGGGTAATATAATGATGAATGAAGTTATCGAAATTCGTAATTTATATGGACATATTTTAATTTAAAAAAAAAATTTAAGCAGCACGGGTATTCTATCGAGATGATGAAAGAGAAATATTCGAATTAGAGTATGATGAAAGAAAATTTTTGCATATAAAGTATTTGCGAATTTTTAATATCAATTCAGCCGAACGGCTCACATATACAGATATACTGTCAAGTAATTTCACGTGAAACTCAAGAATTTGGATAAAATCTCCGGAATCACAAACGACTCGGTTGTTGGAACGACGAAGGTCCCCGTATTATATATCCACCCTGTATTACGTGAACAAGGGGAAGATCCCCAAGAGAAGTCCAACCAGCAGTTTTTAGAGCCAAAGAAAAGGCCAGGAAAAGAAAGACTTGTGCGTTGCGCTCTCGTTTACCGAGGACAAAGTTTGTCCCTGGCCAGAGCGGATCAAACGGGTGAATAAGGGGCTCGACAGGGACTTTTTAATTTTTGTACCCACAAGTGCTAATCTATAAAGCTCCACTCGCACCAATCTTGTAGAAAATAAAAGCAAAATGACTTAAGTGTATTTGTGCGAATTTGTTTTACCTTCTTGCCACGTTTCTCCCTCTTGTAGCGTGTATGGTTCTTGGCCTGTGAAACCAAGTCCCATAGTTTTTGTATTGACGCCAGATTACCAAGGATTGACAAAAAATAGGAAATTCCATAGCCGTCGAAGCTGTTTGACAAAAACTTCATTTTCTCTCTAATCCCTCTACGTGTAATCTCAAGGTTGGAGTATTTCCAAAATCAGTTCAAAAGTTTTCACCGGCCGATAACGCACTGTGTTATACGTGTATATAACTGGATTGTCATTTCGTAATAAAATCGTTGCGAATCAACGAAAGGTGAACCTTACTTCGCCAACATGATGTTCCTACTCCCTTCTGAGGTTATGATTCGCGAATTAATATTTCAAACGTGGTTTTCATCGTCTTTGAATATTCAATGCTGCATCCAATCGACGAAGGGAAGCGCGAATCGATATCAACGTGTTATCGTTTTAAAATTCGCAACCACGTTTCCGACGCGCAAATTCGCCTAGCAAATATTCCGACAAAGGCAAGAAGCGAAATTCCATACTAGACTGTAAATTCGCTTCGCCAAAATTTCATCCTGCCTTGCAACGCAGTTCAATGTACTTTACGTAGCTACCGAAGTCGACGGCTTTCGAATAGTTCGCAGTTTTCCGTTAAGCCAATATTTTCAGTCGCAGCTAAACGGCATTTCCTGGATCGTTACATTCGTCATTCCGCGGGTCCTAAGGATCCGCAAAATTCTTGAATCAGCTGTTAAACGAGATGTCTAGTGTCTAGTTCACATACATAGTATTGTAGGGGATAGCATTTTTAACCATATAACATATACCGTTGACAAACAATAATCGTATATGCATTCAATTAAAGGAACGGCTGCTGTACTATATATTTGCAATACAGTGCAGAAAGTATTAAACCGCAGTTTATCGCAACAATAAAAGATAGGAGTCTGGCATTAAAAAAAAAGAAAAAGAAAAAAATTGACAGTCGTGCACTCCACTCGCGAGAGGCACTGGGCTGTTATATAGTACATTTAATCAAGACTCGAGAGTACGACAGGAGCGTCACAAAGTTCATAATCCACATAGTGCGACTATGTGTCAACCCTCATCGAGAAAATGTTTGCGCATGAACGCGACAAGAAACAATTGGAAATAAAAATTCTCGTAAATCTAATTGCAGCGAGAGAAGAAAATAAGCATGTATCAGTACCACCATGAATCTTTCGTACAGGAGTGCGTAAGGTCAGATAAAAAATTTTCAAAAAACTAAATTCAAATACATAGCTAGTAATGACTCAAAAAAAAAAGCAAAATCCTATAAAATCCGATAATTCGATTTGTGACCCGATTTCACAATTTTGCAAGGATTTAAATTTAAAGGTTCACACCGACTCGAATAGATTAGCACAGCTCAGACTGTGATTACGAGGGTGCCAGGTGAGTGACGACTACGTAATCCCACGTATTTAAAAAAAATCCCAAAAAAACGTAATCCTGACTCAAAAAATCAAGCACCGAAAAATCTTGACGTATTAAAGCACAGAAGAAGGTCTCCGAAGAAATCGTCTTACAGCGATTTGCGCTCGCGCTTGAATTTCTCATTGTATTTTCCCAACTCAAGGCTACGATAAAACAATGACAAACCCCAAAATAATGAGACGAGAAATCCCTAGCCGCGAGTGCGCAACAGGATCCCATTAGAATTGACGTAGCGAGGGGAAAAAACAACAGAGAGCGATTAGACTGACTCACCGCGCTTGGAGGCGTGAAAACTGTCCTGCGGTGATATTTGCTCAATCTGGGCGCTGAGACGGGATTGGGGTAGAATCGCCCTGTTTGCGTTGATCTTTTCCACAGCATAGCGAAAAGCCACCTCTTGTTTGTCGTCGGTTGGATGAAAAAGACCTCCTGGGAAATCATACATTTCTATTAGATTACATATTTTAATAGACAGATAAGGTGCGTCAAATTCACTTATTTATTTATTTTTTTCGTATCCTGATATCGTCATCGATAAGTGATTCAGAATGATTTGAATGGGCGAATGGGATATCGTGATCCGTTCGTGCTCGATTATACAATGGTTTTCAGAAATGGATCGCGCGTCCTCAGGAAAATAATAGAGTCGAGGAGAAGCAAAGTGTGTAAGAGCTTTTTACAATTTTGTATCTATCTATCTCTTTGTATCTGTACAAGTGGATAAATGGACGTGGAGAATGGGCTGAGATGTTTCCTCGGTGCTCTCGTTAAATTAACGGAGATTAATGACTTCGGTTGGTATGGCAGTGTATATACGTATATGATCTTCCGGTACTATTAGATTTGTCAAGTTTTCTTTTGCTTGGCTTTACGCGATTCACGGCAACCAGAATGAATTGTATGTTGTTACGGTGAGATCGAATACGACACCACTTAGTTAACCATGACGGAGTAAACAACAACAATTTTTTGTACTGTCTCAACCAATAAAATTATCAAACAGATTTTACGCAATGTACTCGGGAAATCGGTGAATCGCGTAAAAGTAAACGTGCAAAAGTTGGCTGCCCTACGGGGCACTGTAAATGTGATAAGAAATTCAATTATCACTGATATTATAATTTCACGTTACTTTCTACGCGGTTAACATCGTGAACTTGAAATAGTCAAACTGTATACAGGGGTAAAATTCCAATTTACATAGAAGAAAAAAAAAACTAGTGAAAAAATTAAAATTCTGTCAAATTTTATAGATCCATTATGTATCTTATATGAGGCACATGGACATAGTCGAGTTTACTAAATCATCCATTCTTTTCGTTTACTCCATTAAAACAATAGCTAGAAACACACTCACCCCCGTATTCACCTGTCAACGTCAAAAACTTCACTAACAGGCAGTATCCATTCTCGCAACTCAAAAGGGACCAAAATACTCGTATGAGTTTTTCTGAACCAGTATGTAGTTCACGACTGTCAACGACGCGAGCTTTTACCCACCCCTGTTTCTACCCTTGCATGGATAAATGATCACCACGGTGCACGTAAGCTTGAACGCGACTTGCAATACAATTGTCTTTTAGTAAAGGTGTTAAAGTACACATTGAAAACTGAAGGGGCTTACATCCTTTGCCATGTCAACAAAAGAAACTTAGAAATTTCCGTTGGTTCTTTGAATGCTGGGGACGTGTCTAGAAATACATATATGTATATAGTAAAATCTAAATAAATACATGTATCTTTACTCTTAACTTTACAGCTGAGTAAGAGCAATGAACTAAATTCTGTCTCGTTGAATTCTCTTAAAAAATATTCTCTGACACTACTGAACTCTGCACTGATTTTTTTCGTGAATTTATGACAGACTGATTTTTGAAGTTAATGAACGTCTTAAAAAATGTACTCTTTCAAAATTATTTGCAATCAATTATCGCGCGACCCAGTGTTACGTCAGTGGCATCCGCCACCTGGAATGCCATCTTTATTTCCCAGACAAGGTGCCACAACGAAGATATTTACAGTGTGCGAGTTTCGTCTACACGGCTTTAAATTTCCTACACTTGTATCCGGCTAGCCAGGGAAATTCATACCATAAATTGAGTTTAACCTCATATTCGTCATAGGGCAACTCGCCGAGCAGCTGCGCCATCCGGGGCTTAAGATTTATAGAAATTCTCTCGAAGATTTATGCGACTCGTTAGCGATCGTTGCCACCTCATTTTCGCGATCTATATTATACTTTTGTGACGACCGTGAAGAATAAGTCCGAAGTTCTCAATATCTCATTCATTTTAACGAGGAATATCTTAACAAGAAGTATCTCGACGTTTTCATTGAACGCGATGATTACAGGAAAGGAATAACGAGTTTACGCAAATGTCATAAATATATCGATACATTCGATTTCTAGAAATATTCGTCAAATAAATATTCTCAGTATAAAATTAAAAATCGATATAACCATAAAAATTTTTTAGAACGTAAAAATTTCTTGAAAATTTTTATTTTCATAAATTTCATCTTTGCCGCGAATTATTTACTGCGTCAAATGCTATTCATGTTGATTATTCAATATATTTATTTATAATGTAATGTAACGCTCGCGTTTCATTCGATTCTGGCTGCTATTGGCATCTCTGATAGAGGTCACTCGGAACCAATACAATTGAATCGATCGATTAAAGCGAGACATAGTAAAAACGTGGAATCGCCACGGCGCCACTGGATTTCGTCGGAAATTGCCAGTGTTTTTCTATAACACAACAGAATTAATAGGATCTGAATATTCATCGATGGTCAATGAATTATTTCGAGCTCGACGTGCACGATGGCCAGAAAAACAGAAGAAAAAGTTCAATTCCATATTTCAACGTCGATACATTGACAGCGCAATTAACGTCTCAATCAAATAACAGCTCTCGAGATTCTAACGAGTCATCGAAGCATTTAAAATATTTATTAACATCGAGCTCGAAATGTCGAAAGTTATTTTCGTTAAAGGTCTTTTACGACATTTAAATTCCATTCGACCTCATCAATTAATTAGTACATACCCCGTGTGGAATAATTTTGAATTTTTCCAATTTTTTTTAATTATTCGGTCGATTACGTTACACGACTTTTTAAGGTTCACGGTAAATCTTGAATCTCTCAAACTTTCACTAGGCACCTCTCTGCAGCACCATGCCCACCGACACTCGATGTGTTCTACTAGTTTCAGGGTCAAACCAAGTCTGGTCAAAGGTCACGAAACGCGACTAACTTTTCAACGATAGATGTCTCATCTACTTTGACTACAGAAATTTGCATTTTAAAGTAACGTGAATTTCCCTAGCGCAAACCATTCGGCAAACGTCGAGAACATTCGTTACGCAATGAAATTGATATTGTATCACTCTGCGCTATCGAGCACGTAAAACTTCTGACTCTCTTGCCCGCACTACGCAACTGTATTAAATTGTTGCAAATTAAAAAAAAACATATTGTTCATCGCTGACAAAGTTTATTGAAATAATAAATATTCAGCGACCTCCGGATATAGCAAAAATATCGCAGCGATGCATTGAGATTTCCAATGAATTTTGCATGAGCACATATTTCCTCGCGGTCCCACGATCGCCCCCTCTAATTTCTCACCACCACTCCCCACCCTGTTTTTCATTTGTTTCAATTCCCGCCGCACCCTTCGCCTTCGTCATTCAAAACACAGAATTCCCAATCTTCCATAGCCGGTACACACGATACACAAATCCTACACAAACAATAAATTTTACTTTGTTCGAAAAATCCTACCCCGTACATGTACAAAATTGCAATAAGCTCGAAGAATTATATTCAAAATTATTAAACTCTACAGATATTATACCGCGTTTACGCAGAAATAATGATTTCGTTATGAAATATTTTCATAATTTCCACATAAAACCCAATTGAATAATTTTCATTTCGAAAAAACGATCTTCAATTTCAATGTTAATTTAATAATAGAACCATCAGTTAACTCGAAAATTAGAATTTCGACGGAATAAAGTGTTTGACGACGACGATAACCGATACAGTAGCGAATCTCTTCGTATCTTTACTTATCCCATAAATTCAAGGTTATCGTAAATGGCTTTACGATGCAACGGATTTAAGGGTCCTTACGAGCCCACTTCTGTATACACCAAAGGGTGAATTTTAAGAGACATACATATATCTCTTAGAGAATCCGTCGGCAAAATCGTCCATTAACACATTTCCTAGCCAGTAGAATTAAATGTGAGCAATCTCAGGAGAAAATTTACTTTCCGGTTTTACAGCGACTCCTATCGGTTCCGGTAGAATCGATAGGGTTGAAATCTACAGCAATTCTAACCCAACCATCTTGGCATGACTGCCGAGTAATTAACGATCAATTTCCCAGGATCGCGTTATATTCACCGGTACCGAATAATGTATCTATATAACCGTCGCGTAATACGAAGTTACCTGCCGCCTATTAGAGACCGTAATGAAACTCGGATTGCACAACAAGTTATACGATAGATCAATTTAACGACGAACGGTCGAGTATCGCACGAATTTTCAAGCTCGACGTTTAACAGGACGATGTTTTCAAAGCGTTTCTCGACGTGCCACGGGATAAACTATATTACAAACCCGTTATACCTACGATGACACTATAATTAACGATAAATTGAACCGACCGATACGCGCCGTTATCGTACATCGGAAAACGGTAATGGACGCTCGATTACCTTTGGGCAATCTCCCAAGCGCGAGTCGTGTCTTTCTCGTTCAAAGCCCATACAGTCCCTCGCGTAATAATCGATCCTTCCGCAATCTCTCCGCGAATTGTCTACAGCCGCGAACGTCACGCGTTGCGGTAAAGAATCGTTAACGCAAGAGGTTATAGGTCATATACCTATATATTGGATAATCTCGAGTACAATTGCACCCTTACTTTTTTGTTCCTGAAGAAAAATCAATCTGCGAACACAATCAATAATTCCCGTGCTAGAGATAAGGTCGATTCGTATATCTGTGTAAGGTTAGGTATAAAAAAGAAAAGCGTATTGAGGTTTTCGTGATTGTTGCCAGACCGAAATAAGATTGCTCATTACGGCAGAGCCTGGATAAAAGAAAACAAAAACCGATTTCCTGTTTCAGAAATATGAAGGATGGAGTTTACCTATCCTAATTATATCAGGAAGAGCAGCAGCGTGGGCGGCGAGGAGCGCCAGCAGGAGGCACCTCGCGGCCATTTCCGGTTCCGGTCCAGCCCAGTGCCACTTCCTAGTCCCAGTGAAGGGGGCTTGTGGATCTGGAAAACAGAATGAAAAAATGATTCATTATATCGTCAACATGGATGAGCCTTTATAAAAAATACACACTTTATAACGTAACACCCTTTATAAACAAAATCTAACGGATTTACAAGTAAAGTGTATAGGTACTCGATCCACCCCGAAATAGCGATTCGACGTTATTGTCATCAGGTACTAGAGTCTCGTCATTGAAATTAATATTTGAACCACTCCTCTTTTTTTAATCTTGTTTCAAAATTCTTTATTCCTTAGGGCACAATGAGCATTAAACGAGTTTTCTGCGAAACGCATAATTCTACGTAAGAATTTTAATGTACAAAATTCGGGTGGCAATGATTGCTCATGCGAAAATTTGCCTCCAGGACTTAAAACCATTTTCCGGCCACCATCCGAACCGAATGAATTTTTAAATCAATACAAACAGAGCGGAGTTATTTTAAACGTAAAATAAATTTGCATTTATTACTACATCCATGAGTTTAATAATTGTCAAATTTCTCAATGCGAAATTAATCCTACATTCGAATGAATAATATTCATGAAAATCGTTCCGAGTACCTATAAGCACCGTTCTAAGCATAATCATTATAATGCTTAGAATGAGAAATACGCTCAAACGATGTCTGTCATGTAATTCGTATAATTGCAAGAATGCCTGAAATTATTAACTTAACGACACGACAACGAAAAATAATCGTGCCAAGTAATCTAGGGAGTTTGATTTAACAGTGCTGACGTTGAATTTCCTCCCTCATGCTAAAACTCCATGTACCAGTATAGATACCCGAGCCGACAAGATTTCCTTTCCGAGTGTTTATCTGGGAAGTATAAGAGATACGAGGATCTACCCAGACCGACATTTTGAACGAGGAGAGATCTGAGATCTGACTGTGAAATGATGCTGTGGGTCGAGACATCGCTGAGGGAAAATCGTTTTCCGTTTCAACGACTATAATCAGCCATTCTATCAACCCTTCTTCGAAGGGGATGGAAGGCGGCTCTGACTATGGAGCCACTCATTGGCCCAATTCTCGACCTTCTAAAGGAATCCTAAGTCGCCTCTTGAACCCTTGAAAAAAAAAACCTCAAATAAATTCTATAATTGAATATGCATATCCCTCGGCTTCGATTCAAAATGCACCGAGGCTACACGAAAAATACTGGAGGATGAAGTGATTTTTTCTTCTTTAAATCTCACAATCAATTGGGACGGATAACAGTGATCGTCCGCAGAGAGAAACTCGATATCCTATAAAGTTATAGGATATAAGGGTACAGGGAAAAGAATCCCAAGAACGAGAAAAGGTGGACCGGCATTGGCGCCGTCCGGAAATGTGGCCTGAATTTTAATGAATCTCCTTTGCCTTTGTGCGGCTAAGCTCTTCCTAGATTCCCTTCAGGGGCAGGAGACCGTAAAATTTTTATGAAAATACGGATTATTGGTCCATTTCTGTCGATCTGAAAAGTAACGGCAGCCCTAACGATTTCGACGAAAGAATTTTTAGATATTCTCCCTAATGGATCTCAAACAAAATTCAAGATGCTCATATGGAACACTGGCCTGGGTACATCCGATTTATCCTTTTGCCGTTCATCATCGATATTCCCTACAGTAATAACATCTAAATCCAATCCTATAGTCGACTGGAGTAACTTTTTAAACATTCTCACCCCCATTATTCATCTTTATCTTTCTAATCTATAGTTCCCTCTCCGCATCCCCTCTTCTCCTTTCATCCCAGCAAAATCTTTCTTCTTGGCGCTGACATCGTTTATGACATTATCACGTAATTCAAAAAGGTTCAGGAAATTAGACTTCAATCAAATGCACGAATAAATTCTCTCGTTCTCGATGCTTTTGATGATTTAACCTTGTCAGAGAAATCTTGTTACACAGGAGAACAAAGTATACAGCATACCTATTTATTGCGAAAAGGATCATCCAGGCACTGATTATGATTTTCAATGACGCAAAGATCGTTCATAGACCAAGATATACTGTATATACATATATATTAAATTTATGTACAGTGCATCGAAGTACATACACGCGGCGATATTTACTTTCGCACTCTTCACAAATTCTAAGGAAGCTTCGTCGAAATCGCTTCTCTTCCCTTTCCCCGAATATGAATTATCCCACGAAGCAAGGAGCGTACCTATAGACGGCAAATTTCGCAAAATCCTCAAGACCCTGACGGCTTTACGTTTGCCACTGCCGCCATTGCCAAATGCTACGAGTACTCAGCGGCACCACTTTCACGGAATTTCAATACCCCAGGCTTTCCTGCCGGGACACTTACGCGAGGATTTTATCCCACGTCCACGTTTCAGTCTCGCTTCCCCTGATTCTCGCTTCTCTGCGTCGTCTGTGTACCTTTGCACTGGTAAACCGCACAGCCTCCGAAATCCCGCTTGTTAGTGCACTCTTACCGACACGTTTCTAGGATCAGAAGAAAGCTTCACCTACCCTTCTCAGACCTGCTTGCTTTCCACTTTACTCCACGACCCTTGACAATTATCGAGACTGAAATGCACGTCCCTCTTTACACGACACGATGATGTTTTAATTGTGAAATAATATTACTTTTACTCCAAAGACTGGTAATACTGAAAGTCCTATTTTAGCGTGGCAAACATATTACTTTGTTATACGATCCCATTGCTGTTACTTTATGATACTCTGTACTATTTGAATGAGAAAATACTTTCGTAGTAACGAGACTTTGTATACCAGTGTACATAAAGTAACGTCCGCGTTTTATGATTTTTCATCAATTTTATTTTTTCTAAAAAAAAATTTCAATAATACCGTCAATGGCAATAACAAAAAGATGAATCCTATCTCCTGCAATCGCTTCCCACGATTCGAATATATTTTCAAGAATTGCTCGAGACGACAGTGCGAAAACAGAATAAAGGGAAATAAAGGAAAAACATCACTCAAAGCTCATCGTAGACGTCGGAAGTTTAACACGGGTACGTATATAGATAAGTATTACAGTTAATAATTCATTAGAGAGTTAACTGCATGGTAGATCCAAACTCGATCTCTCAAGAGTTAACTACGGCAAAAGTGACGGGTGAAGCGAAATTTCGTAGAGGTCAACTACCTAACAATTAGCTAAATCAACAACTCGCTCCGATACTCGTTGCCAAGAGTTATGTCGTCCAGAGGGGTTTCTCCAGAACGTGAACGTTACTCAACAAGACTTTACAGAAATTACAGACCACTAGCTACTCGCCAGTCGCCACTTGCCACTCGCCACTTGCCACAGTTTGCTACCAGGTTACGTTTCTGCGGTCCTTGTCGCACTCATGAAAACAACCTTAGAGGCAACGAGTAGGTACATATGTACGTGCGAACCGAGGGCTGCACTGGAAACTTGAAGGGTTGTTAAAGCCGAAAGAGTTGAATCTGTTGGACCCTTTGGATGCTGCGCCTCGTAAAGGTCTCCTCCTATATATGGCACTGACAGATCAAACCTGTGCTTGCAGCGGTGCCAATCTCGTAAAAGTAAAATACTGGCACAATGGGAGCCCCGAAATTTTCAGCCTCGTTAAATTTATTTTCATTCTGGGCGATCACTTGAATAATCTCCCATCGTGCGAATTTTTATCTGAGAGTTTCTTGTTCGATGCCAAAATTTCACTGACGTCGTTCGCAGCAGCAGTGGTGATAGTAAAGTTTGGAATGATAAAAAATTTATAAATTTCTATAATCCAATAATCGATGTTGTGATCTTGTTACGGAGTACAACAGTATCGCGCGATCGGATTATGGCTGTTATGCAAGAATACTCGTTCTGGGATGCATATATGAAATTTGGACGTAAAATTTTAACATGATGTATCGCATGATCGAGGTAGAGTCGTATTTAAAAAAAAAAAGGTAACGAAAGTAATATAGGATATATCGTGGGAATCCGTTTTCCGGTAGGATATTGCATTTTTATAAATTCTATTTTTTTTTAACACGCTCTCTTTACTTGACATATGCATGCGTTAATTGTCCTGCAGGATGTCAAATAAACTGATTGGTATTCATAGTAAACGTAACGAACGTACAATTATAGAGGCTGAACTGGTTAAGCTGGGCAAAGGCTGAAATAATTAAAGGTTGAAAATTGCGAAACGAAGCTAAATTAAATCCTACATTAATCAAGTTTGTAGTCGCCAGATTTTAATTTCGTCCGCCCTTCGGCGAACCTTATTAAATGATAATTGTGAAAAGCGGACCTTTTAAGTGTACCAAGAACTCTCGTGGATATCAGCACGAAATAGCATGTGATCATACCCTAGACAAGCGAGCAGTTTAAAGAATGCGTTTGATAACACTGTGACAATCTAGATTAGTTATATGAAAATATAAAAAATTTCTTATTAAATTTTAAAACCTACCAATAAATAATAAAAGAGTTTATACACGAAATATAAAAGATTACCATACGAGGTTTAAACGCAGCTTTTAAGAAATCGAAATTCATAAAAATAATATTCTTCCTCGGGGCAGACGAAGATATCCTTCATAGGATTAAGAATAAATTCAACCAAGCTTTTCTTCTCTCGCGCGTGAACTCAATGACAAAATAAATGTCTGAACCGATCGAACTTTTCGTAAACTTGTATCCCCGGGGGTGGCTGACCAATTAAAAAGTAACGTTACAGTCAAAAGTTTTCTATCCGAGAGACGCCATTCTTCGCAGGGTTGTCAAGTAGATGTCAGCTAACCTGTGAGATAGCGGTGAAAAATTTTTCCAGCGTGCATGAGCAAGGAGAGAACTGATCGTAGAGATATGAGAGGGAAAAAAAAATAAAATTTTGCCAAGAAAAAAATTATACTTCTTCTAAGAGCAATGAATTTCGAAAATAGTCGCGAGACAAGGACGAGTCTGCCGATCGAAGTGAATCAAGAGAAAAGTAAGTGGATTGCGGAACGCGGACGAAGACACTGAAAATAGATAGAACGAATAGAGGTAATAAGAATGACTAAAGGGGTACGAGAGAGAAGCATATAAAATGTTCGTTTACCTAATATTCCTATTTCACGTCGCCTTGAATATGTATGAGGATAGAATTCTGAGGGTGTAAGCATCCCCTACCTGCAGCCTATTACAAGCTCAGATAGGCTCCGAAGCCAGTGAGATGATAGATAAATGAGTTAACTCCCGTTATACATATAGATGGTGCTGGTAAGGGTGAAATTTTAAGTTATATAAGCCTGGTAGTTTGTTTCGACTAGCGTGGAACCACCCTAGCTTATTTTCCAATGCGTTAATGCTCGTATACACCAAGGGACGATTTATGTTTCCACGTGACAGGATATACACTCGTTGGCAACGTCGCGGTGCGCCGCGACGGCATATTCCCATGAAACATACGTGCGTCTCAATGGAATACGAATATGCTAATCGAATAAAGGCAAATGTCCGTAGACGGAATAGCCATGCGTCCTTACGAGTGACAGATCAAAAATAAATCCACAAAATAAAATAACTAATTTAATCGATCGATTGCCAAAATTGATACTATTCGTTGTTACAAGACTTTTTTTTTCATCCCTAGAACAGGATTGCCATTTACAAAATCGTCGACATAAAACAGGGATGTAAATCTTGTTATATCTTTACGACACGTCAGGATGCATTGTCTGGGCAGCATCCCATCTCGCGTGCATTCCACCCGTTCGATCCACCGGTGTAAAATAGTATATCAGCCAAAGTCAGGGGTTAAGGATCACGTCGGTGTCGTGTCATAAAATACGTTATGAACCGGATACCAATGTGAGGACTGACTTCCGGGATAAAATATTTTTCAAAGCTAAAACTTATTACAGAGATTTCCGTTGTCCGTGCCGGTAATGTAATTCCCACTCCTACTACGCTAAATTCGCATTACAACGTGAACCGTGAAAGGTCCAAATTTACGCTGCTATAGTCACCAGAGAATGTGAACCACACCGGATCGCACAGCGGCGCATCGCGTAAAAACTGGGTCAAAGTTCTGTTCGCAAGTCGCAGCCGCGGCATCATGTTCGCGTTCCCGTCGGATGCGATAGGGGCGAAGGAAAAAGAATAGTGTTGGAGTAAAAAAAAAAAAGAATTTTCCACGCGATGACAAACGGGCTGCGATTTTGCGACAGCGTGAATGCGAAAAATATTACGCGAGTGTCATTTGTTCGCGAAATGACCGCCGCGGTCGTGAATTTTATAGTTTGCGAAACGACCACGGCGCTACGGGTACGAACAATGTTTGTAACATCGTTTATTAATGAACGACTCGATACGATCTGAAAAAATATAAATGAAATATGTTACTTAAGTTTAGTGTTATATATAAATACCCTAGGTTATCGCTCCACGGGCAATACCAACATTTTTCACTATAAACCCCAAATTTGCAGTAAATAATTTTTTTTAATGACCGCCAGATATCCTAAAATTTCAAATTTACTCAATTACCTCTTTTTACCACGCGCGTATTTCAAACTTATATTTGCATCGTACGAACAAGATTGCACCTTATGATTTCGAAAAATATTTTACATCATTCTGCACCACGTATGTCGCTAAAGGGACATTACCTTCGTAAAGACCTGTCTTTACCGCATGTCTGGGGGATGTCTCGTTACTTGACGTAGACTCGATTAAGGGCGAATAAGCATTTTCGTGGATACCCTAAAAGACCCCAGCTCGAGAAGGGAGTAAAGGAGAAGCAGTTAATGATCTGCTAGTCAAATGGGATTCCTAAGGGATGTAGATGTCTACCTTGTGACACCACGATGCCATCAGTCTGTAGAGGCACGAATAAGTAAAAATTGGATTCAGGTGTCTGTTGAATAATCCAATCGAATAAACTGTTACTTATACTTACTAATTATATATATGTAGATATAATAATCAAATTAAAATATATTTTTTGTATCCTAAACGCATTCGATTAATAACCTTGGAAACAGTGTAGGGTGCAATCAAGTGCACTGAGTGCATCGAGTGCATTCGCTCGAATCAGTCGTGCAGCAGATGAGTGTCTGCTATATAGCAACTCTGTTATATACTAGATACCAATATATAAAGGGGATGGCTTTCACGTATGTACTTAGAAGCTCGGCCAAACTCATGCATAGTGGAAGAGGATTGCGTTCGTTAAAGTTTTAAATATTTTCGGACCGGAAATCACCCTTATGCACTCATGCTGGACGAATTCCTTTCCTTTTTTCTTCCCTGGTTTGTTCATCTAATAAAATAGTCAATGGGAAATAAATTTCCTCGTTGCTCTTTGCTTCGGATGCATGGACGGTCGTACACGTCCTATGTTACTGTACGGTTGCAATTTTCAATTAATTATCAGATACCCATTTAGAATTACGTCCGACGACGTCATTAAGCTTGCAAATAATAATTCCTCTATAGATAACTGGAAAGCTTGAGAATATCTAGAAACTCCATTCGCGTTCCAATTTGCTCGGTTCGAAGAAAACCTTTCGGCCGGGTAATCAAATCTTTATCTTTTCCAGTCTGTCGGGAAGGCCAACTTTTTTATTTCGAGGCAAGACAAAAGTTTCGAGGATACGTCTGGCTTTTGTGAAAAGTGAACAGTTTTTTCTCTGCGAAATCGTCAAACACGCACATAAAAACTTTCAAGGGCTGCGACGTATCGACCTGTAGCTGTCACTCGAATCAATTCAAAAAATCGTCAAGCAAATATACAAAACCAGGATGCACAAGAGTTACTGCGCCCGATACCCAGAAAAGACAATCAATTCGGAATTGCATAAATTACTCAAAAATTTTCAGAAAGCACTGAAATCCAGTCATTACGAAATTAAAAAAATTTTGCCCCCCATTATAAAGTACCTATTCGCTAACTCTCTTTGCGACACGAGAGCACCATATTACGACAGCATTACGAAATTTTTCGGTTCGGCAATGAAAACATATATAACCGAAAAAGGGGTATCGAATCGGATAGAGGATCAAATTATACCGTCAACTAATTTCAGAGAGAAAGCTTTAATGGCCGCTGATATTGCCCTTTAGACTAGTCCCCTCCCCCCCAATTGGAATCCCAAACCAGCAGCCCAACCTCGTTCAATACTGACCCTTAGGTACTAACTGGAGGGTGCAACATTTACGGTGCCAACAGCGGCGCCATAACCATTGCCAATCGTCTGTGCGCGATGGTTTACAGTCGCCGCCATCTTTCCGAATGGCCAATAACTTAGTTACTCGACCGTCTACCAACCTGAGAACAAGACTTTGCGCTTGGTACGCATAACAGCCTCAGAAGGAAAGCCCTGATCGTAAGTTGTCACGGTGGCAACACCGTCCTACGACCTTAAATTAATTATAGACATCCGATGAGTCTCTCTAACACATTTGAAATTCTACTTGAATAAGAGAGGCACCCCTATTGGCTTACAGACAGATCCCTCAACTGACCTGCCATAGACTACATGACCCGTCTAATGGAAGGGACATATTCGATTAATAAAACCATCGAAACCGACCTGACCAGATCTCCGTTTCAAAGTAAAATTATTACTCGTTGATCTTCGCCAAACGTCGATCCCTCGTTCGTGATACATACGTTAAAGTACATGAAGGACAGGTCGAACGAGTGATCGATGGATCCATATAAGCTGAGTCGAATATTTAGGGTTGAGTCTAAGTCGTCACCCTCTAGACTGGGCGGTCCTCTCGGCCGTGGGCACCGACGTCGCTGACAATTTCTTCGACCCTCCCACAGACGTCGTAAGGGCTGTGGTCAATCCCTTGGAAAAGGGAGGAAGCAACGAGAGGGAAATATTCAGCCCACCTGGCTGCTTCGTTTATAATTAATTTCTCGCAGCTCAAAAATCGACGAAAGGCACCTCCGTCACCGTGGGCTCGATTATATAGCTTTTCTCATCTTCTTCGTCTGGTCTTGGAATCCGCTTAAAGAATTTTTCACTAATGCCGCCCTACGTGATTTTACTCCAGTTTTTCATACCTGATTGAGCACGTAGCTGCTCCCCGTTGATGTATTTTGCAAGAGACGGACGAATACGAGGTGGATATTTAGACCTGAGGCAGAAGACGGCAGATACGACGCTGGGTTAAAGTAGGGGGAGAGGGGTGCGCGAGGCGCCAGGGAAATAGAGGATAAAGATTTTATACGCGGATCAACGAAAGAGCGAAGTGAAATTGGATTCCCGTCGAAAAGAAAGGAAACGGCGTGGTAAGATTTACCGTTAATCCCGTCTGACGAAAATTTAATAAAAAAAATGTCCTTCGTTTGAGTCTCACGGCACGTCGCTATCTTGAATCGATTTATCGGCAATACGCAAATTTATACGTGACACAACCCTTAATAATTACGAATAAATATGAGATATTCTGGCCAAGCCAGAACACCCTGTAGGCCAAGCCTGTATACAGATACATGAAAAAAAAAAATTGAAAATTCAATAAAATATTATAATTTACGTAGCACTGCAATATTAAATGGTCGACTCCTTCTCATTCGTCCTTGACCTTTCTCGACCCGCGATGACTGACGGTATCACTCGGTGCGTTTCGCAACCCTTTGCTCCGGCAGAAGTTTCTCAAGATTTCATTAACCTTTCAACGAACTCGTTTCCGTTCAAATTAAACAGCAAAATGATTTTCCGGTTCGCCTACCAGCCATAATTGAGCTCCAGTTCTCTTGTAAAAGATGCTCGCTCGAATTCTCTAGGATTCCACTAATTAAACCGTATTTAATTAAAACGTATTTCCGTCATTCAAATGACAGCAATCGCGATCCCACAGTCAATTCATTGAAATAAAAATTTTACTTCCTCGACCAACAACGACGCACGGCGCAATGACGGGTTACGTGATATCGCGAAAAAATCGCAAATTATTGAAACACCTCATGTACTCCCCAACGAGATAAGAAATTCTATTTCAAAAATTAAATTCTATACCAAAGACTCGTATAGTCTCTCGCTTCGATACAAATTACCAAGCAGCCAATTACGGGTTAGGGAACATCGTAAACTCGCCATCCTTACTTTCCACACGTAGGTGTAATAAAGGCTTTAGTATCAGTCTGACAGAACGATAAAATCCAGATCAACTTCAATTATCTTAAGTATCAGAGTTAGTTCGTGCAGAAGACATACAAGGCTGAGCTTATAACCCTTTTTTTTTTTTTCTGTAATCATTCGCGTTATCGCGAATCAAGAAAATTCTATAGCATTTTAAAGAAAAAGAAATAACAAACCTACATAAAGCACCGTATCTAATCCCATTGCGTAATGGGACTTTATATTGGCGCATAAATGAATAAAAAGCTCGAGAGCGTCAATTATAATCGAATGACCAATCGACGTAATAAGTCGATGCATTAACATCGAATGACCTAAATCCTCGTAGTCAGTGATATTTAAATAAATCAAGAGTCCCCCTATCGAAATGGGATCACGGCTTTGATTCAAGACTCTTTGAACGATTCAATTAGCACACGATAATTGTACCTCGAACCACGGCTTCAGAGTGTCCTGCAAAGGTGCAGTCCATTATACGTAGCGAAAAGGTGTAATTGAGATTGATGAGATATTTTGCTAGTAGAGAGTAGCTTGTCTGGTATAACTTAATGAATTCATCACCGGCAAGAGCGAACGCTAATATCATCCTAAGCCCAACATAAAAATCGCATCGTCCCAAAATATCATCTAGCGAATATACGCATCCATCATTTTTTTTATTTACGCGTCTAAAAAGTCTTACGCATTTATTTTCCGTCGCGCTAACGTTACTCGTGTCTCAGCCTTTAAATCGACGTACATAATAATCAAGCTACCCGCGCGTTTAGTCAATGTCGCAACAATTTAATCCGATTTTATACGAAATTTTCAATAATATTTCTTGCGATCAAGATGTCGCCGAATATCGAAACTTTGAAGCTTAGATTAATGGATTGGTGTCCGTGTAATTGATAATGAGCACCACTGATAATATGCATTGTATAATTGTGTTATCTATCGAGCGCAAAGTTTTTATTGAGTGAGAAATAATGACAGGCAGGAATTTGATGAAAATTCAAAATTCGAATAATTCATTAATACCCATGTTGAAACGCGTCACTGGCTCTCATGAAAATCTCAATTAACGCCGATAGCTGTGCAACAAGTTTGATCGGAACGTCCGTAGGTAAACAGTGGCTCCTATCTGGAACGTATACGTAGGAGGGTTAGACTTTTATTCGCTACTGATAAAAAAAGGGACATTCTCCGTATAGCAAGGGCGTAAACGGCTTCTACAGCCGCATGCGGTGCGCCACGCTGCGTCAAACTACGATTCTTTCAGGCATCCGATATAAAACCGATAAATCGTTGCATTTAGTCGAAAGCAAACGGTGAGACGTTGTTTTTTTTATTTTTTTTTTATTTGAAACGCGAAGCCATTTTATCTTCTCTCAATCTCTTTTGCGAAATCGCAGATCGTATTACAGCACCTAATCGAGGGGTACAGGAGCCATGGAATCTATGATAACGTTACAAAGTCGGGATTGTAAACAGGTGATAAGGATAATTTTATTCAATGGGTTCGTGATGCATTATAATGGATTATTAGACGGCAGGGATATTTTTTTCTTCGAGAAAAAAAATAGATCTTATTACTTCATACGAAGAAAAAAAGAACAATGACGTACTTTGCGAACTGATATAGCAAATATGAGGAAAACAAAGTTTTAATGAATTTACTTTGACAAAGAAGTATTGCATGCGTCGCCAAACTCGAAGATCCATTCCTCTCCTCCGACCTTCACCCCTCTGGAACGACTTCTCGCATTCGTGAATTTCTCACACGCATTTCACCCTTCTCGAGAACCGCCCCTTAACCTTTTTTCCAGCCCCTATTCAATTAAACTTCAGAATCTATAGTGAAAGGTTTCACAGCGTATGCAATTGTACTTGATATAACCCTTTCTATTACATGCAACCCTCTCTAGTGTCTTAAACAAAAATTTGTGTCATCCTACACGAACTCGTGATTTCTGCCTGAATAACTTTGTATTCAATACAGATAAATATGCGTACATACTTTAAACACAGTATTATCGAGTTTACTCGCACCGAGTATAAGAGGTTAGCCGAATGGTTCGAAAACCGAGATTGCTACCTATTTCCAGGTAATATCTTTATTTGCCATTGACTGCAGTAGCCGCCAGTAACAACTCCTAGTGGGGAAACCGCACTTCCGCGACCCAGAATTCGGAGTTTCTTTGGAATCGAATTAAGTTCGGTTCGGAAGCAAGTAGAATTTCAGCCATTGCCAAGCGTTAGCGCAGCCGTTATTACACTAAGAATATAAAGGAGCCATTTTCTTAGTCGCTAACGCAACTTTATAAGCTAGGCATGTAAGGTTTCGTTTTCACTCTCTATATAATAAATATACCGCCAAGATTACAGTCCCATACAGTTATAAGTAAAATCCTGTGCTTTTTGAACTTTTAACTTTTCACCTTTTACTCGTGGCATCCCCTCGCAGCAAACGCCCTCGTTCGCCCCTAATGGTATTTATATCCTTCGGCTACTTCGCTCGAGTGGATTACGGACTTTTTTGAAAGTAATCAAGTCGAATTTTCAGAACGGGATATAACATGGCAGATGCATGCTACACACGCATACCAAAAAATTGCTAACTTTCGCAGATATTTGTGATTAGAAAAAACTAATTCATCTTAAGACAATATAATTCGCACAGATGCATCTAACTTTAATAATACGACGGTGAATCAATTTTTGCACAATAAGAAAATTTATTTAAAAAATTCCCAACTGCATGTGCAAGCCGATCAAAATTTTTATATAGGCATCACAGAGGACGAACGAGTGAAGATATCAGCGATTAAAGTATCTTCTCTTTCATCTCGGTTCAGCCATGCCTTGGAGCTTGCAAGTTTAGGACATTCTCTTTTTTCACGAAAAATGAAATTCTCTCCGGAGCTCGTGTTAGAAGTCCGTCCGAACACTATTCCATCGGTTTTCTGATACATACATAGACATATCTACCCACGCAAAGCATCGTCCACATATGCATATACATATATAGGTATCCGACAGAAATTGATATTCGCACAAAGAAATGATCCCTTTGGTCGATTTGAAATTGCCGCAAGTCAAATTCCTTTGTTTTTCAACGTCGAGCTCGCAGATTCAACTTGTAACAGTGCTATAATCTTACGTTCCAGGCCAAACATAAAAGAGACCCAGACAGAGAGAGAATATGTATATTCTATACTTTCAAGCACGAGCCTTCCTAAACAGAATTCAAATCATACAAAAAATCCAGCAACGTAAATCGCATTGTAAAAGTAAAAACACACGAGTACTTAATTTAAAGAGCCGAGACTAAAATCAAGATTACAAACTAAAACCTAAATTTAAGACCCAAATGTGCCCGCGATAAAACATTTTAGTTTTCTCTTCGTCAATGTGTCTCCCATCCTCAGGCGATAGAAGCCCTTCGGAGGACAGGCGTGGTATTAGTACGTCGGTAATATCGCGTCCTACTAATTCCGTATCCACAGTTATACCGTTAGGCGTAGACATTGATAGAGTGGTTTGGTAAATGCCAGTAAATATCGGGTACCCCATATGAGGCGCGTTATTTGTCGCCCAGGTGTACTTTCAATGAATAGGTTAGGCAGGCTTGAAATCCCCCAAGAAGGTGCACGTGCGGGTATGAAACCAGGATAGAATTTTCAACGGTATCAAGCCTGGGAACGTAACGAATAGAAATCAGACCCAGATGCGGAAAACTTAAAAGTAAAACTAGTGAGGAAATAGGAGAAAAGGCGCAGCAGTTACAAGTGTGTCAGTCGGCTCATCCGAAGAAAGAAAGAGAAATACCAGGCTGGTGTCATTGTCCATGTATATAAGTGCTACAGGCGCTACCAACGTTAAAAGAAATTCGCGAATGTTCTACATACGTCAAGATAAAAGGATCCCGGCAATAACGCTTACGCCATAGTTGTATTACGCAAGAGTTTACATAAATGCGGTATATCTGGCGTCTGGCTGGCAGTCTTTTGGAATCCTAAAGTACGCCGCGAGTGTGGACTCGAGACGAAACCAGAAGCGTTTTCGCATCGGTAAGCAGCCAGCCGCGCCGAAGTAGGAAACTGCCTGGACCGTCTATTGAGAGGTCTGAGTAATTTATCATTCCGGGTGTTACGTGTGATTCGATTTAATCGAATAAACATTGACCTGATAAGAATATCAAAAATACCAAAAATAATGATTTTACGTCGCCAATGAATAGCAATTTGCACGTTTCATTTAAAAAAGCATGACTAAGGACTGTGAACGAAAATAATTACAATCGAGATTCGCCTGGGAACGATAAAAACCTAAAAATTTCCTACCCAAAGAAAGCCGCACCGATAGAGACCCTCGAGCTGGGAAAACGGCGAGGGTCTTTCTCTTTCCCCCTGCGACTCGTCTACACCGGAAGTCACAGCTACGTCTCTCTCTCGAGCTTATCCATCAGACAAGTGCGCACCGTTTCTGTTAGCCACGGCAAATGAAAGGCTACCTCTGCTGCCAATCCCGTAAGGTACTGCCATCGCACGAATTTCTTTTCTCTTTTTCTTTTCAAGGAAAAATTTCGTTTAACCCTCTCACAGTGCCAAGTTTATTGTCGAGCATCGACGGAACTTGCTGGCTGTTCATTTTCCACTCTCGCCTGATATATTCCCACAGTCCCTCATCCCTTAATATCGCGTGTTCTTAAATCCCGCAGGCAATCGAAACCGCGTCTCAAACAAGCCTTCCAGAGCTATGGAAAAATTATACAGTAAAAGAGTAGTCGCTCGTGTAAAAGAAAGATGTAAGAAAATATTGAGACTTGCGGAACAGATAGATATACCACTAGTAGTGCACGGACAAACCCTTTTACGTATCTATCTACTCAATAAACTGTTTTCCCACGGATGAAGGAGATACGCATATAATAATGTTGAGGAGCAGAGATAAGAAAGAGAAAGAGAGAGAGAGAGAGAGAGGAGAGAGAAAATGGAAAGAGCGAAGAAAGTAGAGCGAAGAGAGAAAGGGTCTTGGGAGCTCGGCGCATCTCCCGGCTTCTTTATTTCCCCAGCGCCTTATATCCAGGCATCCTTAGCTAAGACCGAGAACCAGCCGGAACCATACACCTCCCACTACATAAATATTAGAGCAGCAAGGGATGAAGGGGTGCCCGCACAAGGAGGCTTCATATCTTCAATTCCCTTTCATACCTGTCCAACACGGTAGAGTTTCTTCGTGCGCCCCATATCTTTTGAAAACTGCCTTTTTACTCTGTTATACACACCCACCAGAAGATACTACCGCGACAAAAATCGTCTGAGAAGAATCCAGATTTTTTTTCCACCCAATCTCTAAAAAGGATGACTACATCTCTTTTTTCCAACAATTTTCGTCACCATTGCGATCGTTATATAAAAAAAAAAAATTACATTTTGCCTCATCCGGCAAAGAATTGTATTGCTATCCTATCGAAATTAAATGTACCGTAATTTCGTTAATGAATAAGTTTTCGTATACAATCGATATTATGTCATTTATGTAACAACAAACGACTTCGGTGATAGGAGCTTCGTGATCACAGTTTTACCACAGCTATTGATACGTCGAAACTACAATCATTTAATGTGCCATTTGACGTTCTCATTACAATATTCTATTGATCTAACTTCACAGTCTGTTTCCGTAGCCAAAATAGTACAATAATTATCCAAAGCTTATTGTTCCGTATTAATAGACTCTATTATTTTATTCGACTGTGGGCATAACAATAAGCGCGCAGCATTATTAATCGATTCAAATGAAATTTGCCTACGCCCAAGTATCGCGACTGTGGCGTAAAATTGAATATTATCTGAAAGGGGCATTTACTGGGGTCACGTCGTAACGAAAATCTAACGACCTTTACGGCCACCATTTTGTCCCGAGCGCAAAACAATTATACACTGTGCATATTTCGCTAATCAAAATAGCAGCTGATATCAACATCTAATTGCATGCTGTATCAATTAGCCATTTGTAATTATGGTAATGCTTAATTGATAGCCACTTCATGATATAGCATTACTGGTAGCATATAAAAGTAAAATATATACATATATATATATATCTGTAATTAATTTTGTAAATTGTTACACACTGCCTCTAATTAGCATCTAAATATTACGTTATACTGTATAACAAGCTGATTACGTAAGCTGAGATTTAATTACATATCATCTTGGCGCATTAAATCAAATAAAACACTCATGTGAGGGAGCTTCTGTAAATTACGCGGAGTTATTATCAGCGGGGAGACTTCGCAGTATAATTAATTAAGAGCTATTAAGCGTTCTAGCGAAAGCATCGATTTTACATTTAGGGAATTTCACCATTCTACGTATACCGTTCCCAAGGATCACAGTGAAAATGACTCTCGCGTGATTGCAATTAAAAACAAGAAAAAAAAAAAAAAGTGTAGAAGCAACCAGTTAATAGCCGACAAATCAAATTACGAAAGCATAAGCGTCAAAGGGAATTCATCTCAAATGAAAATTTGATCAGAGACAAGTATACCTAAGCGGCTTCTGTGAATACGCGATGAGACTAACGTATTTCGTGAATAATAGCGGACGACGAGAGGTTATATCTGTATAAAGCGACAATGACATATAGACGTGCAATTAAGGGATATAAAAAAAAAAACATTTCAAATTCACCGAATCGCTCATCCCTCATGATTTCTTTATCGCCTTAATGGACCACGTTGATTATAGTCTGCAGATCTGCAGCCACGATGTGGATTATTCTATGATCTGACGTCGACATAGCGTGTCATCAGCGTAACGTGAAATTACTAATTAAAAGCCGGTACAACAACCGTCTCTTATTAATTTCACCCCGTAATTCTGAGACCTATTGAAGGATTCTAAATGGAAATTTAGATGATTAAACGAACCCTAATAAGTATAGAATCCGTGAAAAAGGACTTGACGTCACTCTAAGTGTGAACAAAATTTGAATCAATGGGTAGGATTATCCCCTGATTGAAATCCAGCTGGGATTGTTGAAATTCAATTGAATTTCCATTGGATAGATCAGATATATCATATCCATTGATATATAGCTTTTGCGAAATGGCATTATTATAATATTTTACCCGTAACGGAAGCACTGTAGTCGGTGAGTAAATGATACGTTCTGGATGGGAGAGTACATCCTATATACATTCGTGAAACGGGAAATACGTTATAGAAAGGGACTCGGGCAAAAGCTCGCGCCTGCTATGACGCCTGTCGTTAATGCTCGACGACTGGTTTAAAAAAAAAAACGACCTTCTTGGAAAAAAATAGAAATACGATATTTCGGAAATAATGACACATCAAGGGGTTTTCTCGGATTGCGACGCTATCAGATATTAATTATAATCACGATATATCCGCTAAGTCTCCTTCGTCAAGCAAACCCCTTGATTCCCTTAGAAAACGTAACCAAACGGCTCTCGGTACTTGTCCAGGACATTGAATATGCTGTGTGAAGATAAAATAGCGAAGGCACTAATTGAGGAAAACAATTCAATGAAAAATTCGAAGATGTTATTTGGCAAAATTCAATTAACGAGAGGAGGCGGGAAAATTTGTAAAAAAGAATGTTCAATTAGATAATTACTAAAATGACTTGATATCGAGTGAAGCGCAGTGGCAATCAAGTAAGTAGATCTCGCGATTACTAAAAACCTTTGCTGTTACTCCTAGTAATATTCTTTCATTTATTTTCGTCCCCTGACGGGACTTAGTGTAAGCGAGTAAAAAGAAAAGTAAATATTCAGTAAAGTGCAGCCACAATCCCTCGACGAATACCAACGCAAGGACGATTCCTCGATTCGATACGAAATTGCATTTACTTCACGTACAATAATTGCCCGTGCCATTTTCTCGGTCGAGTAACTCGATTTCATCCAAGATAATGGAACGGTTAGAGAAGAGATGCAACGTTGGCTCGCCTACGTCACTATCTCCGAGTTGATGCGCGCATCTTCGCCGAATTGCAATAGAGGCAGCTACGCGTTCATGCTATAATTGGATATTCCAATTAATCGGCTCGATCGAATCAACAATGAAAGCCCATATTTGGTAAACACTCGAAGCGATCGATTCCTGTCATCCACCAAAGTGCTTGCACCATCAGACTGATGAACACTGCTTGTACTCGTGAGAATCTTCGATGACTACTTGAACCGCTGGAAAATTATTAACAAGGGTAGCAAAACGTGACACCGAATCGCTCCAATTTCACAAGTAAAATACACGACATTTCTTTAGTTATTATTCTATCCGTACGCCCTCGCCGACCTCGTTAACAGAGTTCTTACGGAAAGGAATAAAAATGATATAAAAAAAAAAAGTCAGAAAGTCGATGGTAGCCATTTTGAGCGCGTTGCTCAAAGCACGAACGATTTGGGTCTTCCCGGCAGCAGTCATGGTAATCCGGCGCGATTGGATGAAAGGTAGAGAACAGTAGCGTAACAACCGCGGAAAGGTAAACGTAGAGGACGAGTAAAGAAGGGAAAGCGCCGGTGGTAAAAAAGGGGGATTGTGGTAGAAAATGGGGTTGGGTCGGGGAGAGAGGTGGTGGTGGGGGTGGCAGAAAATGTTCAAGCGGTGGGAGGTAGAAAAGGGGTGGTTGGTAGAACGAGAGCAAACTGTAAAATTGCCGGAAAGACGGAAACTGCATTCTACGGTAAAACCGAAACGTTATTCCCGCAGCCAAGGGATGTCTACAAGAAGCGAACTGCATTTTAGAGTGAAACTGCTCAAACAAGAGCTTCCTCTTAGAAGTGGAAGTGTATTATGGTATCCAGAGTCAGGGACTGTTCCTGCCGATGAGAGTTGCTGAATACGTCTGCCGCTCGTAATCCTTCGAATTGAAAGGCCTCGAGGAAAAAGCAAGGGATAAACAACGCATCCCTTGCGGGTTTCGAGGGCGAATTTTACGGACGATGCTAAAGGCTAAAGACCTCTGAGAAACGGTAGCAGCTACAGGGGGCTTTGGCAATCCGTAGTTGGGGAAATAAGAAACGCGACCAATTGTCTTGTCTCTTGGACGAAAAGGGGAAAAAGGAAAGAGATGAACTTCGCGATTTTTCAGAAAACAGCCACTCTCGCGTATTTCCAAAGGATAACGATATCACGTTATGTGATATAGGAAACACTGTGTAAGAATATGCTAGTTCTTCCAGTCCACTGAGCATCCCTCATGGACCGATGTACATGTGTGCTGATTGTATGCGTATAGAATAAGGTACTATTATATAAGCACCCTTTTGTACGGCCCTGGCCAATCTACGCGAAGCGCTCTTAATGGACTATATTTTAGCTATTCAGCCACGACAAATTTCTATCTCGGGCTATTCGCGACGTAAAACGGTCACGCGGTTCGGACAATGTATTTCGGCAGCGGTCGAACTTTCCGGTTACCCGAGTCTGATAAGAGCAATCTTTCTAACGAACAAAGCTGGACCCTGTAATAACGAAGCGAACGTTGAAACTGCTGGTACCACTCTTTGCCAATCTCTACATATATTCGCTCGAGCTCATTTTTTACTCGAGAAATAAAAGGTTCCGCACGACTCGCGTACACGGAACAGATACGCCTACTGCCCGCAGGGCTATCAGGAATTTTTCCCGAATTTTCAATATTGATATCTGTATCTGTAATTAACACTTTCATTTCGTGAAAATTCATATATGAATTGGTCTGGAGAATCGATTTAGATTTTTTTAAAAAAAAATTGTACATGAATGAATTCACGTGTGACGTATACGTGTAATGGACTATAGTCCATAATTTTTAACAGACTGATTTAATTACACAAAACGATAATTTTTAGATATCGAGAATTATGAGAAACCGAAAAAGCGTCCTTTGCATTCTCGATTGACGTAATTTCATCCTGTAATAGAGTGCGGAGACTTCGCAGTGCGTAATTCTGCCGCTAAAGGAGACGTAGAGCCACGTATACACCCGATAAATCATAAAAATGGTCGTAAGCTGCTTCCTGGGAAAAATTGTATCTTCAACCCTACGCCAAACCCAAACGATTCCGGTATCCGAGTATCGGGTGACTTTTTTTTTTGCACGAAGCAAATATATTTTCCAATTTCCGCATTGACGTCCGTTCGAAAACTCAAATCTTCTCGTAAAAATGATACCGGCTTGCTCTACATCTATATGTATATGCAGGAGAAATAATGGAATGAAAATTTAAACTTCTACTAATTCACGTATACACAGTCCCCGTTTCGTATGAATTTTCAAAATTTACATCGAACCATAACTTGCGCTCCAGTTGCACGTTCCGCAACGTATGTACGTTCCCTTCAGGGTGCGATCGTAACTTTTGATTAATATGCGCGGGAGTTGTATGTACTAGCGCACAGTGTTACGTCAGTCCGTAGCTACTTCGTCGCGACGTTACTCCATCAGTTGGTCGATGAAAAACGAGAAGTCTCGAGTGTACGTAGATGCGGACGAAAACCATGGAAATTTGGTGGCTCTTGCGCAATTCGTCATTTAAGAGTATTTACCAAGCGGAAAGACGAATCGGTCGCAGTGCGGGCTCGTGATTTTGACTGGTCCGACTTGTTTGGCAAAAAAAAAGCAAATGAACAAAGAGTAGAGCGTTATTACGTAAGAAAAAAAAGAGATTTAAGAACGAAGCGAGTCGTTTAAAATTTTTGAAAGATTTTTTTTTAATATACATATACATATACCGTAATACCACCTAATAGAATTTTTAGTGTTATTACGGCAGTCTCCTCAGACGGAAAGTCTGAAATATATATATTTTTTTTTTTTCTTAGAAAATTTTATAATGAAATTCTTTGACGCACTGTGAAGAAAATATTTTTTTCTTTGCCCTTTGCTTTTTCTCTTGCTATCTGAAAGTTTCAACTTTCGGTAGATCCCTTTGAACGATTAACGAGCGGGCGTTGTAGTTTCATAATTTAACCGGGTGCGTTAATTAGATCCTACGTAGCTTAGTCAGCCTAGTTATGAAATATATCAGAAAATACTAATAATACATGTGCTTCGCTTTAGAACGAAAGAGTACAGAGTTTACACGCGGGTACAAATAATCTATGGGCTTTCAAATGCTCCACTGTGCTTGCTCAGCGTAGCTTCACTAATGCTCGTACATACACGTGGAATCCTATAACCTCTAAAGGCGTGTGGCACTTTGTGTGCATTTGTTCGTAATGAATTGCAATAGAACACGGCTGTAGTGGTGCACGATTGAAAAAGAGGTCGTTTAATGAACAATCAATGAACACTGCAAGTGCCAGCTACCTGAACGCTAATGCGCGTTTTGCTCATTTTCGGTAAATTTATATACCGCCGAGGCATTCGTACCCAGAGCTGAAATTACGCGAACTTAGATAGAAAAAAAAAGGTAGATGAAGCGTGAAAATCAAAGAAAAAAAATTATGGATCAATTTCTAGTCTAATTTTGTCTTTACAAAAATATTTTTTATATCATTTAAATTGAATTCATCAACTACCACACTGCGGTAGATCACTTAAAAAAAAAATACAGCAAGAAGTATAGACAACGAGACTATATCCCATAATTCCAAAATGCATTACTAAAATCTGACACAGGTATAGCTTAGACATATGTATCAAAGTCTTTTGGGAATAGAGAAGAAAGAGAAAATAAAAGCTGACTTACTGCAAGAACCTCGTCTTCTTCTCAATTATCCTTGTGCGTTGTCGTGTCGCAGACTTAGATCACGGGAAAAGGAGCAAGACTATGAAGAGTCGCGATCACCCCTAGCTGAGTCGACCGCAACGAATCACTTGGCAGCAGCGACCGACCGAAGTCGGAAGAACGACTAGAGATCTACAATTACGCTTCCCGCCGCAAGCCGAAGCCAGGGCAGATTAGACGTAAGGAATATATGTATGTTCGCCTCCGAAGACGAACCCCGTTAAACGTTGATCAGCGCGCAAAGTATCCCCGACAGAGGGTGACTAGAAGTGACCAGGTGACTCTAAGTGCATCGAGTACCGATCGGCAAGTGCTGCTCTCCCACGGCAAATTTTTGAATTACAATCTGTACAGCGAGCGTCAACTATGTCCTAGAACGTTGATGCAGACCGATCGGTGCTCGGTCCAGGAACCTGGTTGACGATCCCTGCACTAAAAGCCTTTTGTCGCGGTGAAGTCGTATTGTTTTAGGTATCTATTATTTGTCTGACAATTCAAAGATTACTGGGTAATCCGTCGTATGTAATTTAATACCACCTTCTAACCCCTTCGCTAGATTCAGGTCATACATTTTGGAAGTGAACCGATAGTACGTGGATAATCTCATTAGCTATACTTCTATCGGTACTCCATCCGAGCGATTGCTCGCAGACTGCATACTATATAATTTTAAATCGAGTGAAAAAATTTTTTGCCTCCTCAACTACAAAGTACTGAAAATGAAATTGCCGATAGAATCAATTAATCAAACGTTTGAGAAATTTTGAATATTTTTATAAATGGCAGGATGTATTCACCCTGTACAAAGCATCTTGATAGCAATTCGTCATGCAGACATATCATGTAAAAAAAAAAGTTTATGCCAGGCATTTGCTTTGGGTAAATTGTATAATAACAAGTACACGATAACGAGCGACACCCGTAATGACAATGTCTGATAACGCCGTTACGAGTTCAGAATGATAGTGGCTCATTATGATCCGATCACTGTCTACTTTCGTAATTGGATCATATACATTGATCCTATCACACCCTGAACGCAATTAATAAATGCTGTAGTGATAGCGAATAATTTACACTGTACAGCTCACCTTGCGACAGAATTAAAAAAAAAACGTGAATAAACTTCACGTTAAACATCGACAAGAATGTAGAACGAAACGATCTGCTCACCTGAAACAGAAGAAATGAATGACACGTCATTATCATAAATTCATAATAACTGTATATAGGAAAATAGACACGTGACAGAATTGTCATTCATCGGGTTCAGTTTAAACTACGTGAACAATTCGCATCGATTTCGTTTCATGGAGATAATTGAATTTCCAGCGCCACCTGAGTGCCCACCAAATTCCAGTATAATTTTCATGTTTGACAAGGAAATGAACGCGTCTCCAAACAACCACGCCAAAAGAACAGATAGCGAAACAGCAAGCAGGACAAACAACACTGGAGTGCAGGTGAACGTAAACATCGTCTAATTAATTGAACGTCATGATAGCCATGACCCCACCGCCCATCCACCCCCAATCAAATAAAACCAGTCGAGTCATCAAACATTAATCGGCACACTGATCATTACACGAGGTTGATTGTCGATAATTCGTAATTTGTTTACGTCACTCGATTTAACGCGCGTCAATCAAGTCTTTGCCACGTTAACAGGAAATTTGACGAATGTTTAAACAAATTTTCTCAGCCTATTAATTAACACGTAATGCATTAAAATCATTAAATTCTCTATCAAGCAAGTAAAAAAGCTTCGCGCGTATTACGTGAGAATGTGAAAACACGAAGGTGCATTAACGGCTCTGATGCTTTTACCATGCATTTTTTTTCTCTATTTTTCTTTCCAGACGACAATACTCCAGCGTTAATCCGGTCGCGACGAAAATGAATGCACGACGCAACGTGGAATTCCACTTCGCTCCCGTCGGTCTCGTTGAATGCGATTCGGTATACCAAAAAAAAAAAAAAAAAAGCATAGATAACGCAAAGTAGTCGAGGAATCAGCAAATGAAAATTTAGGAACAAGAAACTACGATTCCGAATTACCTACAAGGCGCCTACATCCTGCACGCCCCTAGGATTTCTATTGAAAAGGAAAGCTTCCCCGTGATTAGCAGACAATAGTATTGTTTTGGTTTCGGTATAGCAGGGATCCGTTTAACCCTGGATCCCTAGTGTTTATAAGGTTAGTGGAATTAGGACCGGTCTGGTAAAGAAAGAGAAATGGCATCCGACCACGTCCACTGGCTGCTACATTGTACCAATAGAGGTAGTTAACTACCTACTAAACGTGAAAGTTCACTGGCTAAGAAGCACGATAAGCCACTACCCTGATGATACTACAGGCGACATAATGGTCACCCAGATTAATTTCACAGTAAAGCTACCAGTCTTCTTCAAGGTCTCCGGTATCGGACGAAAGGCACGTAAAAAGGAAAAAAAAACAAAGAAAAAAAATTGAAGCATACAGAGAAAAGAAGCCCAACGGCTTTCCACGGCCGATAGAAATTGTATGACTAGACAAAAGACGCTCGAGGCAAAACTTCGCGAAATAAGCTACTGAAATAGAAAAGCTCCGCGTCCAGAACAGGAGCGAGGGTTCGACCTTTAACAGAAGTCGTTTCCTTTTCTTAGGGTTTTATCCAAGCCTCGTAAGTAACATATATACAGCGCATCGAAACGGAAATCCTATCCAACCTTTGCGCCCTTCCACGCGCAAGCTCTCGCGAGCTTCTCATACACAATACCCTGTTATTGTTACCAGAAAATAATGTACCGGACTGTGTATAAGCTGCCGATTGACTTCCTCTCGTCGCAGAATCGCACTCGGTAGGAACTTTTTACGAGCCGTAAAAGCGTTCTGGGGTGAGAATTGTAGGTTTTTCCATGGTAAGTGCTTAACGGCAACTAGGATGAATCGTAAAGCACCGCGTGTCGGTCATAAGTACACTTATATGCCATAAGTATAAAATCTGTACTATATAGCAACACGTAGGTGAATACGCACGTAACGATCGTTTTGAACGCGCTGAAACTATTAATGGCTAAATATCGTTAAATCGTAACGACTGTAACTTCGGTACACGGCGACGCAATAGGATGAAAAAAAAAAAATGCGGTCGCAGATTTCTCCTGCAATGCTATAAAATATTCATGCACAATTTTGGAAATTGTAGAGAACAACGCGTGGCGCGAGACACTGCGACGGAAAGCACGCGCTTTATTTATAACCGCTTTTCAACAGTTAATACATAGCCGACGCCAATGCCCGTGTTGTTCCACGGTACTCATTGAATCCGACCTACGCTAACTCCGCATCCCCCTTCGTTCCTATATACGCGTTCAGCATAAACGACCCGGCATCGTGTTTGTTTTATACCTGCTGGTAATTTATGTTGTTGCGAAACGCGTTCGTCCGCCGCAATTCTTCTGCAACCTTTGCGCCGAAACAATTTTTGCGTATTGTTGTCCACGACTGTACGTCGTATATATATTTTTACGTATTCGCTGCCGCGTTCACGTTGCTACGGCTATGTCGCGCGTTACCGAAACTCGACTGATTGTCGGATAAAATTACCGCAGTGTCTATACTCTTTATACGAATGGGTTTGGTTACTGCGGTACGGGTAGGTCCGCTGGGAATGAATTGTGGCTAACGATTTCGATCCCTTCGAGAATTCGCAACTATTCTTTTTACGTGGTTCACTCTTTTGAAGCCCTGAAAGAAATGCGGGAATATCGGAAATTTTTTACACCTTGTGTACGTATACCTATTACGTGATTCGATCAGATCACGTACGCCAAGCAGTAACGTAAAACGGATGCTGCGCAAGGTATAATTTTTCAAAGAGGAGAAATACGAGAATGTGTTGCGCGAGTGAAGATAAGATAATTTAATGAATTTTTTTTATTATGTCTATGAATTAAAAAAAATAATTAATCTGCCGTCGTAAGTAATAGCAAACCTTGTTAGAAATACTGTTCGTATCAATGTGGAACATAATATTCTTTTAAACTTTGCTATTGTTATTTAATTTTTTATCGATACGTATTGCGTTGTCATGTAATACGGTAATGCGATGCTTTTGTGATTATTTGACTCTTCACGTATCTCGAGAAAATTTCTCGTATCCCAATATAACGCACCCGAGTCTGCTTAATCAATGACAAGATCTAAATACGAAAATATTTCCGAAAATATAATGCTACGAAGCAGGCTAAATCCAAGCCAAACAAAAGGACGAATAAAGCGCGTACAGTAGCAGCAAGCACCGAGTTCTCGTAGAAAACGTTTCTTATCTCACCTTAAAGAAACGCGAAAGCAACGTCCCAATTGTTTTTCCGTAGATAAGCAAAGCAGAGATTTCCAGAATAATGGAAAAAAAATCCATGGCAAAGCAATAAAAAAAAAAGGTAAAGTACACTCTATACCAAAATTTAATTTCGCAACCCTCTCCAAGAACGTATACGAATGACGTAGGAATTGAAAAAAAAATACTTATGTCAATGGCTGAAATAATTTTCAAATTGAATTATTTTCCATAATCATCATCATAGCTATATAACGCACAAGCATTGATATTCTCGTATCTGGAGTAAAAACGGTTTATCGTTACTATTACGTTTAGCGAATGGTTAGTCGTGCGGCCAACTTCTCCTATGTGGTTTAGCCGCCACTATAGATGCTTAAGCTAAGCGTCAGGGATTGCCGCAAAAAAAAAACGAGTGCGCCACCAGCTGTCCAGCTCTCAGAGCTTCGATTAAACCAGCAGGCAGGATCTGGCGCACCACGAGAATGCTTGCAAATGTCCCCAAGCACCGATTACAAATTCGATCGAACATTTACTTGTGCCACCATCATTTTCCCTTTTGTGCTGTACTGTCCTTAACGTTACCTTATCAGTGACGATGGTAGGATCTATTATCAAACACGAGCATCCATTACAGTGAAAATCAACATTTTTACGAAGCATCCCTTTTCTACTGATAATATTTGAACGCCATTTTTTTAACTCATTGATACCCACTCAAAGATCGAATATATCGTTGCGAAGCAATGATGGACAATATATTATTATAAAACGCACATCTTGAATTTATATAATTAAAAAGTGTCGAAAGGTTCTGCATGGTCAACATAGTTACGAGAAATCCGTGGAAAGTTTGGAAAAGCACAATTATTCTCGTGGTTCCATTATCTCTAATGCAAATATGTTTCGTCGTGAGTTTATCCAGCAGCGAAATAGAACATTGCATGAATATTCATCCCAGGTATGGTAGTAAATAAATACGAGTTACTGCAGAGTACCGAGACTAATATATATATATATTGTATACACATATAATACATAATATACATATACGTAGCTAGTGGAATTTTCAATCGAATTGATACGACGAGACATATAAATAAGCAGATTTGAAATCTAGTCAATCCTCATCCAGATATCGAGTACTATCTGTCTGTACATTTTTACGTAGTCTGTTGCTGTTTTTCTCTGATGTATCGAACAAAAAATGGTACAGCCAGTGACGTTCAAACAATTTCATAGTTTCAGGAAAAATAGGCAGTATGGCAGAAATACACGTAAATACGTCAACTATTTACATTCTGTAAAAAACTTATTAAAAAAAGAGATTTTCATATTTACTTTGTCTGTGTAGAAAAAGTGATACGAAGAGAAATACAAAAATGAGGTCATCGTTGGAAACCTTTTCCTCATGCATATGTGAATTTATCCAAGGCTGTTTGTGTACATGTTAATAAGCAAGCAGGTAGATTATAGACGTTACGTCTGTAAAGCTTCTCTAGAATACAACGTGTGAAATTTGAAAAGGTATAAAATTGAAACTTCCTGTATACACTCATTTTACGCTATACAATAATCCTTTTTCGTCTCTGCACTAAAGGAGCTTTTAAATTGCACTGAAAGCAGTTCATTATAGAATCGATTTTCGACGAATTTAAGAATTTCATCGTGATAAGGTAATAGGATGAATATAACGATGAAAAATTAATAAAGACAGCCCATATATGATAGGACTGTTATCGATTAAGTCATGCTATTTATATTTTCAAAAAAAAAATAAACAGCCAATGAACAAGGCTTCATGTAAGAATATAGAAAATGGGGGAAAAAATTCGTAAAAATTGTTTTTAAAGATTTTGAAAAAAAATAGAAAGAACGAACGGAAGTTGCATTCACCACGGGCAAATCAAGTGACGAATTTTTGATGAAAGTTATTAAGGTTCCTATCGAGACAGACGGTCAAGGGTAAAAAGAAAAGTGCAAATTGAGCGAAAGATGCGGAAGAGGCTGTGGCGATGATGAGACGTAGCAACAGAAAAGAAACGCAGAGACGAAAGATAGGGGGATGGATATAGGGGGATGGGGATAGGTCAGGAGGGCAGAGAGCATCAGGGTGGAAGGCGAAGTGCTTTCGTTCGTATCTAATATCCTTAGCCATAAAGTTTTTATAAAACAAGGAAAACAAGAGTTATTGCCCAGCGGCGAAATGTGGCGATGAAATATGATCGGTAAGCTGTGACCGAAAATTTCACGTTAATATAAATAAAACCCATTTTTTCTCACGCCCACGTCGAATTTAACATAGCGTAGAAAAGGTGTCAAACCGAAAAATAAAGATAGAAAACGATTTCATAAGGAAACGAATGAATTTACAATTTTCAAAACGAAACTGGAAGATGCTGTCAATATCACAACAAATCTGGACCAGCTAGTCTATTTTGATAGGGTAAATTCGACTTTTGGAAACTTCGATAATCCCCACTCCGATGTCTGTCTCCACGTATCTATTAGAGCTTATATAGGTACTAGTCTTCTATGTGTGTATCTGTATATATCACTTGCTGCTTAATCGTCGAGAACTATCAGAGAGCCAGAAGAGCTTGCGCCTCCAGCATCGAGGAAGCTTTACGGGGTCAGGGAAAAGCCTTGAAGCTTCGGGCGATCGAGCTGCTCGTAAAGTAAACTACCAGCCAAATTCGTTATGGACGATACTTACATCGACCCTTTTACGAGCAATCACGTTAAACGGACATTTGTAGCTTTTTCAAATTAATCCTAAAATTTTTCATCAATTTCCTCAAACACATTGTCATTTAATTTGAAAGCAGCCGATCACGCAATTTTTTTTTTAATTAAAAAATGTTATTTTTACCTGCGTAAACACTTCTCGTTTTTTATTATAGCTTTGATCCTGACCATACAAACACGACGGAACATTATTAGGGTGATAGATCGTAAAATCATTTTATACCGTTTTCATATTGAATATGGTATATTAATATTTGTTTACCTCAAAAGCACGTGGTTTATCCACTTTGACTGGTGAAGGATTATTATATTTTTTTTCTTTGCGTCTACACGACGATTTTTAAATCTCTTCAAATTGCTTCTTAACGAAATATTGTTCATTCATTTTTGCGCGGCCGTGAGTAAAGTTCATGTGAAAAATTCAATTTTCATGCGTAAAGTGTACTCTTTTTTCATATTGAGTATAATGTAAAAGGTACAGATTGCGCATTCAAAATCGGACATTACACATGAACTTTACTCACGGCCGTGCAAAAAATAATATATGCAACTCGTGCGTGACTGCTTTTCACTTTACGCACTAGTTGCATAATAACACCGTTTTGTACGATCGACTTTCGCGTATTACAAAAGAACCGCTTCTTTTAAAGATACGGTCCTTTGTACCGAAAAGATATTATTTGAAAGCTTAAATAATCAAACTGTAGATAAAAGTCTTTTGCGCAACGTGAATGAACGAATAAAGCAAGACGAATTATTGTTAGAGTGTCTAAATATATGTATACCTATATGAGCTTTACGATTCTAAATTTCAACATAGATTTCTTTACCGTAGATAGTTGATATTTACCTAGCTGACAAAGAGCTCATTAAACTTAGTGAAGTTTCAAGTTCTAAGTAGGTTTTAATTAATTATTTCATCGCATAGCTTAGCACTTACGTCAGCAACTTCGTTTCCAGGAAAATTACTTGGGATATTTTTTTCGCCTTAATTTCAGCTTGAAATTTTGGACAGATCAATAGAAACAACATACAGGTTTATTAATGGTAACCATGAAAAGAAATTCTTTCAACTGATTTTCTCCTTCACGACCCATATTGTTAGTACGTTTATCCGCTACACACGCTCAATAAGAGATGAATAGAAACACATTTTGATAAATTTATTATGCGCACCTCAAGCTGTATATGAAAGCTACACGATGTAACAATGTACTCTAAAATAATTTCAACCTCCTTTATAATTTTGTATTCCTACCCTCATAATGATTACGTCACACGTAACGTGTACCATGGGTCAGTCCATTAAATAGAAAATTAATAATTCATAACCGCAACATAATTCTACCCATAATATGTAAAATGTAAAAAAAAATTATGCATGCCCTTTTTGAAAAATTGATGCGAAATAAATTATCATAACGTAACCATAAAAAGTTCCTGAAACACTGGGATATTATCGACCTCCAAATAATATCGTGTAAAAAAAAATACAAAAAAATTACATAAGCGTATCGTCTCAATAGATATAGTATACATTTCGCCCATGTATGTAACATAATGCGTAGGACACGTTTAAGTAAGGAAATTTGAAAAGGGGGGAAACGGTAAAGGAGACGTCTGATTGTGAGACTGTTCAGCAAACAAACGATCCCCAGGCCATAAGGGGGGCCTGAGCTCTCACAGACGAAGACAAACAATCGTGTAATATCGACAACAGAAAAAAGGAAAAAAATACATATGTCCCACGTGTAACTCCGATAGAACGAGAAATAAAATAAAGCTCAAAAATATTTAGCGAAACGAAATAAGGTATTGGAAGGAAAAGAAAAGTTTCAAGTAAATTTATTATCGTCAAGATATACAAAGCCATTGGGTGTGACTCGCAGTTAACCAGTGAATCTTTTAACCAACTTCCACCCTCTACGTGGCTTCGTAGTGTTTAGCTTGAGCGTTCCGGGTTCGGATGGGATGCCAGGGAGAAAAAAAAATGGAATGAGCTTCGCCTCGTTGCACCCAGTGCACTTTATGCTTTTAATTTCGAGCCGCACAGGGTTTTCGCGAACAAACGAAATTGTTCCGCGACTATTTGACGGTCGCCACCGAAAGAACTTCATCCAGACGGTCGTTTCGCTTCCGGAAGAAAAGTTCCGTCCTCTTCGTGGTGTCCCCTGTGGGATATCCATGACAAACGGAGATGGTCGTTTGGAGGCAGAAACAAACCGAAAAACTTACTCGTCGTACAATACCCTCAAGTTTCCAGTTTACGTAATGGAGTTCAGATCTACCGAGTGTTCGAAAAATAGTCAATGAATATAAACAAATATATCGTGCACGTTAGATAAACTGTTAGACTGTATACCGATATCAGGTAAAAGCGATATGGTTATCAGGTCTTCAAAGAGAATTTCAATGCAATCGCCTTTATGAGGATATTTGTCGTTATCGTTCTTGGCACGGAGCTGTCCATGTCAGTTATGCAATTAAGCTAATGATAACTGGGAAAATTAATTACCAGCGCCACCATAGCCAAATCGGACAATCACGATAACGCGCGGAAATACGTAGGTTCTCCTGTAGGAGCGAAATTCCCTATGTAAATTTGAACACGAAAATCCCTGGAAGATCCCAGAAAAACTTATTAGACGTAAAATAAGTGAAGAGAGGCGCGGATAAACGTCGAGGTTGACACTCGAAGCCGAAAGAACTTTTCGAATGGACCCGTCCATCTTGCGTGCCTTTGCTCGGTCGAATGATAGACTCCATCCGGTCGATCAGTACGCGATAAATAGTTTGCGGTTGGGAAGGGAGGAAAAAAAAACCTTGTGACTACGAGATTAGGGCGAGGTAATGCGTATCTGATGGATCATCCATCACACTCCCATCAGTCGCAAAGCTCGCAAGACTTGACGGAAGAGCTAAAGCTCCTCCTTCCACGATTCATCTGCGTACAGAAACATGTTCCCGAAGCAACCTCATTGTTTCGAGCTCCCGAGAGATATACCTGAATACAAGAGAACCATCCGTACGGAACACAGTGGTCCAGTTATAAATCAACGAAAATCCTTCTTTTACATAAATTCAAGCTTTGTATCCGCGTACCTTGAAAATTTACCGTGGAACGAAGAACAGGCAACTTGAAAGTCCGTGACGTAATCAGAACAAAAACCGACATATCCTGGGTGAATAATTTTCACTGACCCATATAGGATACGCTTTTTCCTGGGCGACGAGCCATATGTGTCTCGAGTGAGGAGCAGCTACAACGGCCATGCTGAACACGTTCCTTATGGGGTATAACAAAACGGACTCGATGTACATACATATATAACGGAAGTGACGAAGAACGAGTGTAATTCAGCATGATTTAAGCTGGGAGCAGATATACCTACATCAAAACGTGACGTATCGATGTGCTTCGACCCATCATCCACAAACAATCCCCAGAGTGTTGTCCCTTCCGCCCGACTGATATTAGCTATTCGCAAATCCAATTACTTCCGTGCGAAATGCGCGCGCACCGTGCGCGAAATTTTGACACACGTCGAAACCCACATCGAAGAATCCCACGATCCCTTTGCTTTCTATTATCTTCTGATCGGAACGTGATATACCTAAGTTTGGGAGACGTGTACAAAAATTTGTAACAGCTGCCACAAGGTTCATCACTGGGCTGGATACCACCGGTAATACACGTTTGTGTCCCAAGATACTTGTGGTATTTCCAATTTCCGTCCGCACTTCGAAAATTCAGTATCGCGACCCAGAAGATCAGGGGTACTAAGTTGGTAGGTCTTGTACCGTATTACGTACTGACGCCCTAGGCGTTCCGCGTACGGAGGTTAGAATCCTGAGATAGAACGTCAATCTTTAATAAAGTTACCTGACGAGCATTTCCCAAGCTGTTCCTGAGTTTCGTTATAGAGGTTATACAGCCGTGGAATATCTTGTCGGATGAGTAACTGCTCCGAGGGTCTATACACACTTTGACTCTTGATTTGAACTTGCCTATTTAGTCGAGACCAGCCTTGGGGATTAGACAACCTGTATAGTTACGCAACAGCCCTAAAGCCTTTCTCGAGGAGACGTCACGTCTCGGTAGTAACGAAGTCTTCAGCGAGAAATTATTCCTCGTAAAAACAAGCGTCACGTTCGATCTTCCTGCTCCTGCTGAAGATATCGCCTCATACCTCTCGCCAAGCTCTGGCAAGACCAGTTTTACCTTAGATATACTATTCTTCTCTTTACGCGTAAGTAGAGTCTAGTTGAGGTTATCTTGACTGATAATTTATTCTTAGGCAAGTATACGATGAAATCAGTAACGTAAAAGGAATATTACCTGTAACAATTAGGTTAAGATCTCTAATGTACTTTTGTTTTGACTGACAATGAAAATGAAACTTTCATATACAGGGTATTCCGAAATTAACGAACTTACCGTATAAAGGTATACTACTTTCCGTACTTTAGAAATGCGGCAATTTTTAAAATTAATCCAAATTTTTAATAATAATTTCGAAACAACTTTTATTTTTATTTTCTTTATTTCTCCTATTGGTTACGACTGACATGTAATAGATACCCACTTTTACCCGCCCTTGTCTTCGATATCTTAACACAGTTGTACCCAAGGATTTTACCCACGGTTAAGTTTATTATTTCTTTAATAACATTTTCTACGAAGTCTTCTGTCTCCTTCTACCTTTTCCTTCGCGTTTTTACCTGGTTCTTCCGGTTTCTCTCTCTCTCACTCTCTCCCCCAGCCACGACCCACGAAAACACGACTCCACACTGACTCTACCATTATTGGTACGCACTCTCCTACGATATGATACAGTGCAGGGTAACGTTAGCCAACATACAAAAAATAAGTCAGCAAACGTCGATACAACGAGAGAACGAATTTTTCCCACGTAAAATTATTGCGTCTATATCTGAGCGTTTAAAAGTCAATGAAATAAAACAATTTATTGTGAAAACGCTTCCCCGTGTTTCCTATCGACGCGGCGACAGTTTCCTCTTCCTCCTCATTTTTTATCATTCCACCCTCGTCGATCCCTTCGCACGAGCGTCCTCTTGTATCTCTATAAATTGTCAGGAAACCAACTAATGGAACAATGAACAACCTGTAGATACTTGGCTGACGTCACGCTGACTTTTAAAACCTTTGAACACTTCCATACCTTGTTTGCACATACCTTTTCCTAGATCCCTGCTTTTCCTTTATTGACAATAAATATTCCAAATGTCTAACCCAAGTCAATTTCGCATCTCATACACTTCACACTGTAAGTCTCAACATGGCCGGTACTCGACACTATCGTCCAAGTGGGTTTGTCACTTTGAAATAATCAAGCTCAAGGAAGCTCTTATTAAAAAAAAAAAGTAATTCCACGACAAGGCTCCCACCATTTACGTAGCCTAGATGCGTAAGAACAAAGGACGCGAAGTTTCAGTCTCGTTAGTAAGAGTAATTGAGCGGTGAAATTATAGTCTCAACACAATTGACGAAGGTAAAGGTAAGTTCATTCGGTGAGACCTTTAACCTGAGTCATTAAGAAACCATCAAGCTCTCCTCTTTATACGAGAAATAACGTGATCTCGACCAGCAATATTTAAGATATATTAGAGAACTACTTGATATGTAAACTGGTTCCATATAAACCGTCCAACTTCATTCCTCCACGTAGCTGAAGGTAGACGCAAAATTTTTGAAGTTTCCTATATTTATTAAGGGTAGAACTGCTGTCGTGAATTCGATGATAAAATAATTTTCATTATAGTCGACAACATGCAAGACGACAATGGTGATGAAAAATATATTGCTTACGCGGAAAGAATTTTTTTATCACAAAAGATAAAAAAAAATATGACTTTATTAATTATGCAAGATTTACGAGTCACCCTAATGAAAATAAATAAAGAAGAAACGCAAGACGTCGCAAACAACTCTTCAATTTGGGCAGTGGGCGTTGTTTTTCTGTGTTTATTTTTTTTTTCTCTCGTAAGGAATCCCGCGTAAAAATGGCTCTATATCACTAGGATTAATGTCTCGGGCGGCCGAGCATTAAGAGATAATGCAACGTCATAATCGCTTGTTATTTTCTCCCTTAGACTGTTACAAGACAATTTTTGTTTGCTCGCGATAGACCACTAGTCATTTATAAGTAATATCTTGTTACGGTTTATCTTACGTGATTATTCCTGCGTAATATTCCAATAGGTGAGAGAATATTTCCTGTCACGTTTATCATTCGTTTATTTCGCACTGATGCAACCTGTTTGAAAATTTTGCGAATTTCAGTTTGGGTACCCTCACGCTTACTTGGTAAATGAAATCGATATCAGTTTCCGTGCTACCCTTAAAATTGAGAACCTTGTCCGCAATACAAACTTTTCACGGTTCAGCGAATTTCGCTTAAGGTAAAAGTGATCTATCGAAAATGACTTAGGAAATCACTAGGAGCGATAATAAACTTAGATACATATTAATCGACTTGTGGAGTAAAATAATGAGGTCGCATTGAAGTAATTTGCAATTACATTTATAACCATAGTTTTTGGTGATTTTACGAATTTTCATTATCTTCGCAATATCCATACGTAACTTATTTGTGCCTCACTTTCACCCCTGTCAATCTTCACAAAATCTCATATCGTGTCAGGCTTGATTTTTGGGATCAATTCCAATCTCAGTGAATGAGACTGAATTAGGGGTTCTGAAAGATTGTTGAATATAGGGGATAAAAAAATATCGAGGCAATTTCATACTCAACCTATATTCTCGAATTGTATCTTTACAGAATATTCCACCGTATCCTTCCGAATAGACATATACGTGTATAGATGGGGTACGTGGTAGTTGACGTGGATGAAATTGGGCAAGGTTGAATCAGGGGTTGCGCAGACAGAGGCACATCTTCGAACTTTCATCAGTGACCCGACCCTTCATGCTCGCAGATGGGGATTCGGCAGCCAGATAAATTTCGCACCGTGAAAGAGGCTGGATGTTTTGTCCCCTCGGGGTGGGATATGATGGACGGGGTTAAATTTCACAAAAATTTAAGTTCTTTCGGTCCCGAGCAATGTAGAAAAAAGACCATATACCAAGTCTAAGCATCCGTCAACGTCTTTTCCATCATCAAAAATCTTTCATTAACAATAAACATTTATTGATCTCAGTTCGGCATATCAGGCAATTAAAATTTTTTTTTTTTTTAACGTTAACAAAGATTTTCAAAGGACATAAGAAGATATCGAGGCAAGTGAAAAGAGCAAGAAATTCACATCCCGGATTGAGTCGGTAGGTGACTGAGATCCTGGATGGAAGAACTAGTCCTGCGGGACTGGGAAATAAATCCTGGTCCCTTATCGAAACTTTTTTTTTCACCGCGATAACTGGTTCGCGGCTTTACACGGGACAGTTTGTATTTGCCCCAAAAAAAGGGCTACGACGGCATATCGATAAAAAACACGAAAGGGGCGGCAGGCGAACGAGCAGCGGATCCCGAGGAAGTCGCTTTTGTGAAAGAATGTGGCGGCAGGAAACGGTAGAAAACGTGTTCGGAAGCAAACCTGCGTAAAATCAAGAGGACCAAGATGGAATGGAGTATAAAGGAAGGAACTAGGTGGGGTATATCTTGGAAGTAGTGCTACACGATACACGGACGAGTATATGTATACATATGTCGAAAGAAAGATGGAGGCGAATAAAGTGGTTCGAAGAAGAGACGGAACTCGAGACTCTTGGATGTTGAAAGTCACCGTTAACCACTGCTAGACAAGAGGATCCGATTTCCTTGCCGTACCAACAAGGCTAAGTAAAAAGTCATCCAGTCAATCCAAGACGTCCCTGCGCATCGACAAACTCAAATAAAGCCGAACTTCCTTCCATTTGCCCTCTTCGAAAATATATTAAGAACCGATACGGCTGGTACCTCCCTTTCTCTGTATCCTGGACCCCATGTGCGCGACTGAGCTATCAAGACATATCGCATGGAAAGAAAACCCTAGAAGCTTTATATTGTTACCATTTCTTTGAGATGTGCGAAATGGAATCGCGTACTTCGCTCCCGACCGTAAACCAACCTAACCTATAACAATAGTCCATATACGTAACCACGAAAAATAAGACAAGCAAGAACCACCCAGGCCCTTCGATTCCATTCGACTCTTTGACTTCCTCGTGGAGGATGTCTTTGTTGTATAGTTAGCGTTCTTACTTTCTTTTTATTCTATTCCTCTCTGTGCTCTCGGAAAAAGAAAAGTACCATAGACAAACTTGTTTTCCCGAACCACCTTTTTTACCGACCTGTAGTTATTCACACTTATTGTTAGTCAGGGCTGAAGGGCCTTGAAATCCACCCTGTGTATAACACCTACCATCTCTCACGCAAGAGTAAAGTCGTTAAGGTTAGTACATGCTATTGTTACTCTCCTCGGTAGGAAACACCAGTAACATGGAAGTGCTAAGGAGCAAATTCTTAGGCAAGACTCCAGCAGCGTGCGAGAGCTTTACAGGGTGGTTAAATTGGTCTTTTTAGAAAAGGTTCTGTAGTTGCAGCAACCTTCCCCTTCTGGGCACGAGCCTTATGCTGCCTGTTAAGCAGGAGAAGGTGGATCCAGCCAAAGTAAAAATAACTTAGTTATTTCTACCAAGGGCGCAGCTTATTGAGACATTTCACGTGGAGAGGTTTAAGAACACCAAATATTCTTTTCCCCTTGTTTGCTATGTGTTATTTAGTAGAAGTAGCGTCGTGAGCTTGGACTTGATATTATTTCCCAATTATTCTTAAGGTAAGGTTCATCCTCAAGCCATGGCAGGGGCGATGGTACCGCACAAATTCACTTTAAGAACTTGTACATTTGATCATGTTGATCTTCCTGCAGGCAGTTCCTCTTTTCGGAAATACAGTACGTACACAGTGTCAAGAATGAGGATAATGTTTCACGGTAATATTTAAAGCTTAAAACCAGCACATGGGGTGCCGATATACAATACCAAACTTGTATACTTTTTTTTATATACAAAATGTCACTAGCACATTTAAGAGTGTACAGAGATCGTTAGCAAATTCCAATTGGGATGTAAAATCCACAAATTTGCGATAAAATATCGACGAGGAGAAGCGATCTAGGTCGAAAAAATAGTGAAATTGAAAAAAGTATGATTCAATAGCGCCCACCACTCTTTGCTCTCCAATTTGATTTGATCCTTGTAACGATCGACGAATGAGCAGACCGAATATCGGGCAAATAAAACTAGGTTTGTAATCAGTCCATCAATATTTGCCATATCGATTGCTCCCATTAATTTGGTCGACTATCATGGTGTAGTTTGATTGCAGAACGATCGTAGAATATCTCTAGAAACGCTTATGACTTTCTCATCGATCAAAGTAACGTATATCCAGCTATCGGCATCAAGTAGAGTCCTTGACGATGATCCTTCAACGACAATGCTTAATTTTGTATTCTGAGCTTTTAAGGATCATGGAGATCCTAATTCGTTTTGTATTTTTCATCAAAAAAACGTGAAACCAATATTATGGATAAAGTGCACTCTGGCGGTGGAGATTCGAACCTCAAGGACATTCGAAAACATATCGTACGTTTTGAGCAGCTACGCGGAAGACTAGACGGAATGACCCATGCCGTTTCCATGTTTCATCAGTTCAGTTAACGTAAACCGAGTATGTAACGGAACGTGCCTGTGTAAAGGACGAACAGAATCGAAGATGTATACGTGTGAATGCGAGACCTCAATTCAGAAGCAGGTAGCACTTACCTACTCGACGCTAACACCGAACCGGAAGCCTCGTGGGAACATTTAAATGCGCTTAACCACAAGCTACTCAATCCGGAAGGAATACCAACTGTAACCGAAAACAGTCCTAGAAGAAGCGTCTTTCTAGATAAATTAACCCACATGCAGCATCAGGGATCGAGAGAATCAGGCCAGGAACGGTATTACCTAGAGACTGATAAGATGCCATAAAATTATCTCTCGGTCCTGGAATCGCATTGACGTGTATTCCATCAGCGATCGAGATCCCAAAGCCCAGCTGCACGAAGACGCCAGAATCGGGCGTCTACTTTCTAGTTTTAAAACTTTCATGACTTTCAGACGAATTTGAATAAATTATTCGTAGCACTCAAGGACGCCAGGCGTCCCTGCTTTTGGTCTATCGAGAACACTTTTCAAGGGTCCTCTTTGTACTTCTTCGAGTCTTCGGTCATCTTCACCTTCATCTTCTTACCAATCCTCTTCCAGGTTTTACTTTTTTATTTCAGCGTGGCTGCTATTCTTAAAATAACCAAAAACACTTCCAGCAGCCCGTACCATGGACCCGCCTTGCCGTGCAAGTACAAGTTCGAGATCTACTCAAGAATCTCCTCTAGGAGATGAGTATCCCTAGTTTCCTGAAGGAGGGTCCTCGAACATCTCCATCGTCTAGGTCAGCGTGTGTGCTTTCGAGAATATAAGCGTCGCGACGCTTCTTGGATAAGGTAAACCTAAGGGCTATTCGTGTAAGGATATAGCTATATCCCTATCCGGCATACCATGTACATATGTACGTATATACACATATACACTGTGTCTTGGCATTAGCACTGGCGACGACGGCGTCGGCGTCGGCGTCGGCGAGCCTACGTTCGGCTCGATTGCTCCGACGGTTGTGCTCGTGGCAGGTCAATTTCATGGCGGCACTCACCAGTCGTGAATCAAAGCCCGCTGGGGACACTTAAACGCCTGTATGGCGATGCCGTAGCCGGTCTAGGTGCACTGCGTTCACTCCGCGTTTGTATACAGCGTGAAGCCTGGCGATCCATTGAATAATTACCCAATTCAATACGTAATCACGCTACTTCCCGTTCGCACACACCCTCCGTGGCCCCAATGGGGCCCTCCTCCTTAATCCCGTTTAAATCATCCATAAGCATATGCCGTCGCAGACTACCTATGTCATGCTTGGGAGCTTGTGTACCTGGAATCGCGAAACGCAACACGGCTCGTGATTTTTGGGTTTTTGGCAAGTACAAAAATATGCCAATTATAGGTAAAAGTTACATCTGGATGTACTAAGAATCTTTGTCGCGTTTCATTTCGCATCTGAATTCTTTAACATTTTTTTTTTTTTTTTTTTTTCCATTAATTGGCACTCTAATGGAAAAGAGATGCGGCGAATGATATTAAACAAAAAAAATGAACACCACTTTGAATTTCACTCTATCGATTTCATCTCGGAAATATTGAAAGTTTCCACTTGTTAACTATCACGAATCTAGCGAATATTTTCATTCCAAGTAAATTCATCTTCATATAGAAAAAAAAACCTTATTTGGAATGTAAAATATTCTGGCTTAATGACAACCACGATGTCATGAGACTGTATTAATTATTTCGGTGATTGATTAGAGGTTTATTTTAAAAAAAACTTGTATTTATCTCGTCATCCAAAAAGTACATTAACGAATAAAGATTAATAGCCTGTCCCGAGAAAATCAAATAATTTACATTTATTTCAAAAAAAGTTACTACATCATTAAGGACACGCGTTATAATTACGACAAAGGCAATAGAAAAAATCTGACAAAAATTTATTAATAAAATTCGACGATTTCATTCCGCCCATATTTTATCACGGCCCAGAAACTTATCCATCGTAATATAAGGGGTAGTTACCACCTTTTTTTTTTTCAAGACAGCTCGTTTACGATACCACGGCTCTTTGACGTGTCCAAAAAGAACGAAAAGAAGTGCCGTGGCGTCCCTTGGCGATCGTTACGTCATTCGAGGAAGCGGGCGTCAATGAAGTACGCAATCTTTGTTTTTCGAACCAGGCTTTATTCGAGATCCGGCCATAAAATTGAGAAACTGTCGTTGGGGCTCCTTTCTAGCGGGAAACTCATTAATTTCTTGCTCGAAGACTGAGATTTCCGAAGTCAATCCAAAGCCTCGCTGGAAGGTCTACGAAGAGAAGGAGAACACTATCTCTGCCCCATTCCCCTTCCCTGACCCCTCCCCTACGCCCTTTCACTCTTGGTCCCACTTCATCCCGAGTTGACCTATGACCTCTCCTCGCTCTCCCACCATCTTGTGCCATTTAATTGGCGAATTAATCTCGAGGTCGATGGGGATTTCAGTGACTGTACCTACATTCGCGTTCGTCAAATGAGCAATAGAGGCTAGCAGTATATATTTGTACACCCGCTATAGGCGATCCAATGTACTTTATTTTCTGGGCTGACGAGTAATAACCTCATCTGCCTGACGAATTACTCAGAAATTGGTAATATCGATAGGTCATTCCTCACAGGAAATTAAATGTAATGTATTGAGATAGATGCTGAGTTCAGACTCGTAATTTCTGATTTGATTTAATATAACGTCCGATGGGTCACATCAGTCTTCATATGAATATTTATAATTGCGAGCGTAGTGGATTTAAATAACGTGAAATTAAGTGTATTTTACGATAATAATACTCGTCTTTATTTATATGTATCATCAGTAACTTCCGACCCATTTCCTAGCCATAAAACTGTACGCGCGTAAGATATATATGTATATATATATATATATATGCGCTGAATAATCCATAGCAAGAGGAAAACGTAGCAGTTTTTACTAGAGGCAGAATTTGAATTCATTTGTAAAGTCATTGCGGCACTTGATTACGTAATGCGCGTAGTACGAGATTGAAGTGTCTATAATTACACGATAAAGAAAGTAATGTATTCCGATGATATTTTCGAAATTTGACAATTTTCATGACATCGATTCCCAGCGCAGTTGACACTCGTTAATTTGTAATGTAAAAATCAGCAAAGTTCCAGGCATAAGCCAATGTCTTCACCAAGAAATTTCGAGTTGGGAATTTTTTCCCCCGTTTCAAAGATTTTCCTTGTCCCTATAAGCAGAATCGTGGGTTGATCCTTTTTTTTAGCATAGCGAATCGTGCCTGAAGGGGTGTCTACTCCCGCGTGAAACCGTTTTGAAACGAGACTTATTAAAGTCACGACAAGTCAGGAAAGACATAGAAGCTGTAAACTTATTTGTTTTCTTTATTGCAGAAGACCCGCGTTCACGATAAGAAGGAATCAATGGACCATAATAGAAAACAGAGCCCGAGATATCGCGAGGCCATCTTCTCCATCGGCCCATCCACCGCTGCGACTTGACTTTAGAGAAAATGTTCTCGATCCCCTGAGATTTTTCTCGGCTTTCGCCTCCAATAAAACTGCTACGATGTCACGGAGGACAATGCCCGTCGATATATAATCTAAGGACTACCCCCCCCCCCACCCCTCTTACTTGAGAATATATACCCGGGAGCGATGTCTCCGACGTCGTTTTCCAAAGTTCGTACTAGTATCTACATTCTTCTGTTTTTTTGCGTAAAAAATTCGTACTCGTACAAAATCCGATCTTAAACAGTGAAATGACTTTTTTCTTTTAATATCCAGAGCTCCATTCTCATAGCCAATTACTAAAGTATCATATTTCACGAGTACCAACTTCGAAAGATTCAAGAATCCGGCTGAGAGCGGAGATCAATTTAATTCCTAAATTAAATAAAATTCAGCCTCGACGAAGATTAAACAATCCACTCCAGGTGGAAAATATATATATGGAAAATACAATATGGATCACATATGTATCATACGTAAAAGTTATGAATCCTGATAATTTTGTTTGTATTTACACAATGATAGGGTATTGATAACGAAACGTATTTGGTGTAAAAATTATGTTAATTATGAACACTATATAAGGACCATATATGTACGAATCATATATGGCTTTAATATGTTCAAAATTGTGTACGGTACATATACATATGATCGATATATTTTCCACATATAACCTTTCCCACCTGGGACCGTAAACACGCTAAATTATCCTCTTGCGTAAACGAAAGAACGAATTGAAGCCTCTTGTATATTATTGTCACCCTTTTTTTCCGATAACGAAACAATCCTCACGTTAAAGAAATTAAGTCGTCCGAAACACGATGCTATTGGACTCTCATGGAATTCAGAGTTTTCGTGTGAAACCCTATAAACTGACACGCTCTAGCTCACTGTTAAATTAGCCCCAGATAACGCAATGGCCGGAGTTAGTACGAATTGATACTTTCTTGTCCCATCCGCACGTTATCTACGCAACAGTTAGTGGTAACCGCCATAACTCTCGATTAATTAAATTAATCGATGCGCAAGGGGAATGCTAAATACTCGTGACCTTAATAACATGACGTTTCAGTATAGCGTGCAGGATATGCCCAACCCGCATACTGCACGGAATGACCATAAATGTATTACATATCCAAAGTCATTGGTACATACGACTGTTAAAGGTGCTTTCACACTGATAGATCATCTGAGAAATATACTTAAAAAAAAACTGAGATAAAAGCTAAAAGGCTCTGTAAAGACAAAGAGACAAATGAAGGACTCTTATCATACAGCAATTTTTTATCAGAGCAAATTTTCACTTATTCTGCACACCCGAAACGAGAGTGACCGATCGACATCGTTGGACTGTACGACTGCCATGGTCCGTTCTAGGATATCATATAGGAATCTTAGTCACGGTGTGGAGGTGACTTTAGGGTTAACCTGAGACCGCATTAAATCCGCAAACAGTTGCATGCTAGAACGTTATTGGACGCACGTTCCGTAATATCCATTTGTCGGTGCAACGTTCCTTGTAAATTATGTGCGGTGAGGAATGTCGACAGGGACGTCCAGTAAATTTCATAATTCAATGACTATCGAAGCGGCTTTCGTTATCAGCTTATTCCACGAAATCATTCCATCCGATTGAACTTCCGTTCGATTTTGAATCTCATAGAAATCGGACACTTTGACACTCAGTCATTCGCGTATGCCTACGTAGGTATAGAATTGTTATGTCTAATATTTGAAAGCGATCGTACAGCCTTGTACGTTCAATTGCATTTGCGATACAACAGAACATCCCGCTTCTACATACTTGGGTACATTCGACCCAACCCAACCTTACGTAATGACACTTATCTTCGACAATTGGGTCAATTTCGTTCTGCACGTACGATTGGAGGTATTAACGATTCTCGTGTGCTTAATATTTTCAGTAATGAGCGCTTTGATTAGCATCTTAAGAGCATCAAAATTGGGTCAACGTGAAACGTGAAATGTCTCGAGACGATTCGGGTTATCGAATTTCCAGAGTATTTACGGCTTTACGGGACGAGGACGAAAGACATAAGTGAGAGATTATTATTGTTATTAAAATTCGAGACAATGTCTTATTACGCACTAGCAGCGGATTATATCGTTTTAGTACGTCGTTCAACGAATCTTTCATTTTGCGGAGGGAAAGAAGGAAAGTTCAATTAAGAAGTTGCGACTAATGCGCAATCATTGATAAAGTCTCAGCCATAAAACAAAAGAGATCTCAGAGTTCAGCAGAAGCACGATACTAAATATAGTCATTCGTCTTTTCAAGTTTCGATATCTCTACTGTACATAGGCGTATATATACATATATTTGATGCATATCAAAGGCCAACACCACCTAGAAAGTCCAAGGCGACTTGCATCCAGTCAAGGCAGTCGCGTCTAAGCGAAATTAAAGGATAGATTTGATTGGTCGAAAATCAACCGACGACTTGGTAGATACTTTTGTGGATGCTGAAGTCCTGATTGCGTAATTTCGCCTGCGAACGATAAGAGGAAAAACGAAAGAGAGAAACGTCGCATGAAGATATTGCAAATATCGCGAACCATGAGAATAACGATGGGAGTGGTCGGGCTAGCTTCTAAAATTGGGTAGCGGAGATAGACGGCGTCGCGACGCCAAGAGAAATCGGGAGTTATCTCGGCGTACAACTCGCTCCGTCTGTAAAGGAGCGTCTCGAGTGAAACGTCGAGGATCTAAGTTTCCTCTCGGCAATAAATCTCTAGGTTAATCGGAATCGGAGAAATTTCATAATAAAAATTACCATACGCCATTGTTCTTCCACGAGGAAAGATCAATGGTAAACGCCGTCACGACGTTTATTTAGTATTCAAAAATATTTATATAGTCACTCCAAGCCTTGTACCATATCGCGCTTTATTCTGTCTACTAGGGAATTTTATTTTATCTCCTGCTAAAGTTTCAAGCACGTACCAAGCGCCGTGCGATAATCAGGAAATTTCTATAGATTGTCCCAGTAAAATAATCCAACCCAACCCAAGCTCAGCTTCCTTGAAAACTTTCATATATGCAGATAGGTCATCGACAAGAACGAAGTACGGGGAGCGAAGTATGGGAGTTCGAGTTTTCGCTCCGTTGCCAATTTAATACTTTGTTATTTGGCCGAGATGACGTAGTTCGCCGGGCAAATAGACACGCGGATACGGACAATCATCTTTTACTCCGTGTTAAATGAGGAGCCCAAGGACCAGCGTGAAGTAGCGGGATGAAAGGATGAATCTAGCACTTTAATAGGGGGACGGTAACGAAATGAAAATTTATGAGGAAAGAATAAGAATGAGTATTTCATTTTACTCCGCGAGAAAGAAGCTGGAGCTACGGAGACAAGGTGGGACGGAAGAGGAGGAAGGAACGACGAGACGAACGCGAAGATGAAGAGGAGACCCAGAGAAACTTGGTTGACGCGAGAGGAGAAATGAAAGAAGGGTCAGGGGGAGGGAAAGGCAGAGTTCGACTTTTTATTTCATGCAGTCATCTGGAATAAAATAATGAGGAGTTGAAAATAAAAGCGCACGAACTTAAATAATGCAACCAGCTCCGTTGCACCAGCTGTGCCGGTACCTGATAATAGCGTCAACTTTATTATTTCACGGATCTTCGCGAAGGTACTGCACGTTAACGCTCGTGGAAAATAAGCATCCTTAGGAAAGGACCAGGCGTCGGGACGCTCCGAAGATGGCTGTTCTTCTCGAGAAAAATATATTCTGGTTCTTGCTGCCGATGCACATCTGTTACTCACTGTCCTCAAACTTTATTTTACCCAGTTGCAATCCACCGATGAAAGATAAAAATACAAAATATGCTCGCGAAAGAATCTTTGAAATTTTCCGAGGATTATGCAACGTATGACGGAAGAGAAATAATAATTTCCAAAAAAAAAAGAAATACATATCTGCTTATACAAAGCCCTCTGTGCGATACTTTACTGCATTAAAAAAATTTCATTACGATTTTCATTTTAGCCGGCATTAAAGTACAGCCAAACTATTCGTGTCATTTAGACTTCTTTTTTCGTTACGTACCAGAATGAACGTAAAATGATTTTAAACAATTTCAAATATTCGCGGGTAATTCCTTGCGTGCCGTTGTCACCGTTCAATGAAAACGGAATTTCAATTACGATTTGCATTTTTTTGAGGATCGCAGTTAACGAGGGCTAGCATTTTTTTTTAATACAGTATCCTACGTACACCATATGAAATTTGTAGCTCACCCTATGTATAAGAGACACGAGAAAAATTCACGGATAGTCATTACGTAATCATTAATTCATCACACGTTTATAACGTATGTACGATGATATTCGCATAAATGTGCATAAATTAACGGGGCTAATTTGATGGAATAATGGGATGTTAACTTATGTACAATTAACGTCGTAGGTGGCGTTACACCTTAATAACGCGAGAAACTGTGTCCCAAGCGAATGGCAAGGGCGAAGCAGGATTAAATTTCACTTAGATACACGATCATTCGTTGCTCCCTACTCGAACTGTTAACGCATTTGAATAACTCTGCATAATGCGCTATGGGATATTACTATAATTATGCCAAAGCTATCTTGGAGATATGGAGTAAGGCGAATGCACGTCCATTATCCTATAACGAGTTACAGGTAATCCCAACTGACAGCTGGCGGAAGTGTACTGTAACCGACTGATACGTGAAGCGAAAAGGCATATTGGAAAAAGAAAAAAAAAAATATAGATATACACAAATTTTTGATAAAATTTAAAAACCGACTATGTTACAATTTTTAGGCAACGTACTGCAGCAACTTTTGAATAATTTTTTAAATCTTAAACTGAATCGTATACTTTAAACCCAAGCGTTAAACGTTATACACAGTGGAAATTTTGCTTTTGGAATATTTCAAAAGTCCATTGAAATATTTCATGAATGAGAGTCGAGGGGGGATGGCAACGATCACGTTCAAGTGGTATCAATCGATTAGTTTGTTGGTGAACTTAATTCAGATATATTCGACGCGTGATAATGAAAACAAAAAATAAAATAATTTTGTCGAGAATGAGAATCACGGTTGATACGTTTTAGGTGGTATTGATATCGCGAAAACGCGGATGTTCGTGATCTTCGTGAAATTTGACCACTCGGTATATTATAACTGTCTAACTTCCGGTGAACTTTCGCCCAATTCTCTGCCTGGTATAAGAGATAGCAGAGAGGTGGATGATGTTTAGGGGTAAAGGACGATGCTGAAGGGACACCATGGTGACAGTTTCAAAGACAAAGAGATTTCACCAAGAGACGTTCAACGCTCCAAGCGTCACGCAATTTCCAGAAGATATTTGATACGGTTAGCATTAGTTAATTTGAGTAGGGACGTTGCGAAAATACGAAGACAATATGAATTCCAGAATGGAATGAAAATAGAGAGTCGAGATATTTCAAGCCGCAGCTTCCGTTTGGCTGGACCAGAAAAAAGGGAAAAAAAAGGGAAAAATGTGGGACGACATTCAACTCCACCGCTGCACAGTTCCTGCATTCATATATATTATACGTGTATAGTTAATGCGCACCGCTCGTATTCGGCCATTACAAATTAGATTTCTCGAGAAAATGGAACATTTTCGCGGTAAAAATTCCGATAGACGCAAAACCGTTGAATTGCATAACTTTTCTCCGACCTGTTAAAAAGGCCGACACACGGAGGCGTATAATAAAAGAAAAAACCGCTGTCGAGCATAAAGCTGAGACACATGGAAATTTTTCATAACTAAAACGACCAATTAGTGACGTTTGCCGTAAATTCTTTGTGACTTTAGAAATTTATCAAATTTTTTCAACGGACGCAGTGCTTGATCTTTCGACTGCGAACCTCGAGCCAAGCAAGCAGCCAGGTACGCGAAAAACGTCGATCGACAATTAATACAATAATTACGGTAATGGCCAAGTTCGCGTGGTGCAATTATTGTAACGCCCCGAAGGTAGTTAATTAAAGGAAATTCAATTAAGCCCGATTTGGACCCGCGACGGGTGCTCGTGAGTTACCTGCTACATGGTCACACACGTGTCTATGCAGAATTCACTGCCATTTCCATGGGCGTCGGGAATTCGTTAGGGGTTGATAGCCCGCACGATTTTACCATTTAATAACATTTTCACACGTTGATTTATTTTCTGTCATAACTTTATTTTCATCTCCCGTCTCATTGATGCCGAGCGAGAACAACTTTTACAGGATACGCAAGTATGATTGGGATAAAAGTCAATATCGCTGATAACTCGCAGGTTTGGATCGGACGTTATATGAAATTTAAAAAAAGGGGGGGGGTAAACTACCGGGTGACGAAACTAATCTGTCATTGGGCAGGACTAATTAACCAGATGCGGGTTATACCGGAAACGGAAAGCAAAATTTTGGAGAAAGTTTGTCAACAGAGACGGAATATGTGAAATGTATAACTGAGCTTATTAATATCGTGGCTGACGTAAAATAAGCAGGAGGGTTGTTTCATTTCGAGAATGACGTTGTTCACAGGGGTGGCTTCAGAAGGGAACTGAATTAAACGTGGGAACGGAATACTAATTCCTACAATATCCGTAAATTTCGTCAACATTAAAAGTCAAAATTTTTTTTTAAAAAGCATATATGTATATTACAAACAAGATCGACGTTGAATCCAGTACCCGTGATATTACACCAACACCTCACACTAGTTATCGTTATAGAAATATTCCTGAACTTTGATAATAAAAAAATATGAATACTAGGATAGGAGGAAAAATAAAATTTTTTATTCATACCTAACGACACAAGTAAAATTACTAACGAGGTCACATAATTACTAAGTTAAAAGAGCACGAAGCGAGGGATATAATAATCATACAAATAAAAAGACCTGAAAGTATGTTGAAATGTTGATGGAAATGAAGGAAATACGCACGTGGGGGAAGACGTTAAAGAGAAAAGAGCCAAAGAGATAGAGAATATTTATCATAGCGAGAGAGTGAAAGTGATAGCGACAATAGGGTACGTCATAAGCAGAGGGTGAATAAGAGAGAAATGAAGAGAGAAAAAAAAAGAGAGAGAACTAAATGAGAAGCAGACAGAATTCAGAGGAGAAAGGAAGGCAAATTAATATGGTAAAGTCAAACAACTGTGTAGGGTGTTAACAACCCCCTAACAGTACGCACTACGTGCGGTGGTATAGGGTAAACAGGGGTTAGCACAAGCCTACTCTTTCTCGGTGTCATGAAAAAAAAAAAAGTTTTTACCGCAACATGGCCGCGCGACCCACCCTTTACTACCGGAGGGGTGTATATATTCAATTACGACTTGGTTATTTTTCAGGGAAGGGCGAAGTTCGTTTCCACGGTTAATTAATCAAAAGTTAATCGGCGCGCCTTTCAACGCTCTTGGCAAATATTGAGTTATGACTCCGACTAGTTCAATTGCTTTTGGGAATTCGTAACTTTTCATTTCTATCCGGTACAGCGTCATCCGCGCGGATATGTCCTGGACCGAGTACTTTGAGTTAATTCAATGGAAAAACTCCAAGCAACAAGCCAAAGTATCGAAAGTCCATTATCTATATCCCATTCAGATAACTATCGCATAAATACCCAAGAGCGAAATAACAACCCTTGCACGAAACTTTACGAGCAGTCCAATGTCACGATTATAATGTCTCATTGAATTTCTCGATATTTATCAAATATGATATAAAGGCTTACCGACGTGAATAGACAAAACAAATAATTAATATACAACGTCAGCTTAACTGTAACGACGAATTTTTCAACGTCAAATATTTGGAAAGACGGCATCTCGCTTTGCGAATTGGATGAGGCGTAGTGAAAGACTTTGTGTATTAATAATGGCTTAGGCACTCTAGAAAACGAAGGGAGAACGAAAAGTATATAGCGTGATGTGGGGTTATAGGGGTGAAATTTTTCGTCGCCCTCTATGCCAATAAAATGCAAATGTCCCCGCGGCGCGAGACTCCCTCCCTGTCATTCGAGGAAAAATCTTGATAAAGCGACTCACCTCTCTTCACGCCCCGTACATCACTGCCTTCCACTTCCGGCCAAGAGAGACTCGCCTCCCCCCCCCCCTCTTTTTCTTATTCTATTTCTTCAATCTTCACTCACAATCCTCTCCACGCTCTGCTTTCTCTCTTTTCCCTCTATCTTCACTGTCCACCACTACCTCGCTTGTATCTTACGTGTAGGATCAAGAAGAATGCGTTGTTGAAAATACAAAGTGTATTTCTGCCTGCAGTAGGTTTTTCACAGTTTTTCTTCCACTTCGTCGATTCCCGTATGTCTTTTTTTGTCCTTGAACGAACTTCTCCCTTGGGACACAATAAATATAGTAGAAGCTGCAGTTATCCGCGCTTACGTAAATTTTTTATTATGCAGTCTTATGTCGTGACAGTTTCTATTTCCTTTTATTTTTGTTCTGCTTCAGTCTCTTCTGTCTTGGATTACTAATGGTTGTCGTGGACAGCTTCGCTCCTGGATGAACGACAGTATTGGTATTATCGTATATTGTGAATCAACGACAACATGGTTGATGAACAAGTCACAGCGAAGGACAATGGAAACACTCCGGGGGATGATTCACTGTTGTTCTATTACGCACGAGTTCGTTTTATTCAGCCGTAGTGTCGATTTACAACTGGTGTCGCCTTGCGGGGCTGCAACTAGGGAATTTTTTTTTTAACGATGCCATTCACATTATTTTAGAAGAGCGAACGAACGAAACGCGGTTCATTGTGTAGGGATGCTGACGCGCACTGAGATAGGAAATTTGAAATGGTGAGGATCATAAAATATCGGGTTTGAAATAACAAAAGTAAAATAACGAAGCCCACGGTAAACTCTGACAATTGTGGTTTCGGGATAGAAAATATGAAAATATGATATGGGGAAACTCTGGCGTGACCTCGTGTCCTACACAATCCTCGGATAGCACAAAAGAACTCGGATTGGTATTTGAGTTTCAATTTAGGCGTAATAATTGCATCGGATTAATATTCATTGAAACGCAAAACGATTCTACGAAGCGACCAGTGCGAAGTGAATATCGCGCAAATGGAAATGTCTAGATGTATTTACCGTCTATGTGCTTGACGATGTCCAGAACTTTAAGTATGGCTCGAGTCTGGTTTATTGTAAACGTTTATACTTATGCTAAATGATAATTTACAGCAATCCGAAATTTCGCAAAGTTACGACCCTCGTTTGTGTATCCATATAGATACCTTTAGGCGATAGCGAATGCTCATATGACCCACTTTAAGGTTGAACGATTAAGCAGGGTAATTATCTTTATAGTGTTAAAGGGCACCTATAATTGAAACATAGGGTCACGAAACGGTTTAAGCAAGTATTCCTTTTAGAAAAAAAAAAAAAAAAAAAGGAAAAAACGTCGAATCTAGAAATCGATAAGATTCGGTACACGGAGATACCGATAAGAACACCCATAGCTTGGTGAAACTCTTGCCACACTCGTTAAGATCGCAATAACAAACCCAATAACGCGTTCCGTAAACGAGCATAAAAACCAAATCCCTCCAGAGCGTTGAGAGCAAAGATAAAGAAAAAAAAAGGACAGAGAACAAGTAATCCCGTGTAAATCCAAGCGAAAAAAAGAAGAAGAAGAAGAAGAAGCTACTCCACATAAAAATCAAACGTACGACGCGAAATCACGCACCGAGCATTCTATCTCTAAAAGGCCAAGAAAAAGCACTTCTCACGCGAAGGACAAGTGCCCCAAGTTATCAGGACGCTGACAAGGAAGAACGCAGACGATAAAGATCCTGATTTAGGAAAATCGACAACAATCTCTTACAAGAATGCACTGACAGCTACATATGAGGTATTAATTCCGGTCCATACAGCATCCCGATTCGCGCCGTTCTCCACCCGCGTAACTCTTTGACATCTCGCGGAAATTAATCCAGACTACGTAGCCGCCCTCGCCATTCCCTGTCACTTGCCCAGGTAAATCCGCGGGAAACGAGGAGTCCCAATGCCCCTTAAAGCGCGCGCGAGTATCCCCAGTGACAGCGAGTAAAGAGGCAAAAGAGCTTCGGCGCCTGCGGAGCGGCAACCGTACGTTCTTTATGTGCGACGGGAGCAGGCAAACTGGAGCAACGAGAGACGTCGCGACGCTTACGGAGGCTGCGGCCGTAGCAACCGTCCGACGCAGAAATGCCTAGCGCCACGATCCTCCCTCGGCTCTCTTGCTCCTGCCTGCTCCTGCCTCCTGTTTCTCCTATCCCTCCTGCCCTCCCCCCCCGATCCCACCACCATCGAGGCTCCCGATACCCCGCTTCCTCTCTTCATCCTCCTGGTACCCATCGCCGCGTTTATACCGACCCTCCCATCCACCCCCCCACTACTATCGATCCTACAGGGAAGGCACTGTGTGTTCCATTCGCTTTGGTCTACTTCAATCCGACCAAGAATTCTCGCTTCGTGTTATGCTCGTCGATCTTGACTGTTACTCTTGTTCCCGAGGTGTCCTATATAGATTCTTCTCCGATATGCAATCTTCGCAGTAAGTCACTGCATCTCGCTGCAGCCAGATGATGCTCCTCCTGTAGACGCTCCCTCCTGATAGGGCGTAGTACTCGATCAGGATCGATCGATTGGATCGTTCATGTGACTAGAGAGAATTGCCGTAACGGAGGTAATGCTTTAGGATGGTAAACGTAATTTCTGTACTTAACAAATGAATTTTCGTGATTTTTGTCTTTTTCAATTTTTTTTTTTTTTTTCCATTGCTTCTTGACTTTCGTTATTCTTGTCAATGTCGCTTTGCACTGTATAAAGGATGAGCAGAAGATCGTCGAGTCATAATTCACGTCGTTCGGGTCTCGACGCTCGTGAGAATTCCGAAAGAGGGCAGGAAGACGTCACGGAGTTTCGTGTCTTTATTTTCTTGTCGCGTTTCGCAAAATTACTCACTGGGCGACTCTCGAGTTTGTCTTCGAGATTGCTTCGACTTTCGTTACATTCGTTTATTGGCCTGGCCCATCGTCATTACTTTTAAGGAAAGTAGAATACATCCTACGAATGATTCTTAGCGACTCCGCTTCCTTGGCTACACGATCAGTCATCTTTAGTCGTAATGTGAATATCTTACGAATACTTGGATTTAAGCAATGCATAAATTACCTACCGAATATCCGTTGCTCGATGATCGAATTTGGTATTACCACCAAAAGTCATTTACACGGTGATCGATTATCCGTGAGCTAATTTTTAGGATATATCCCAGTACTAAATAACTTGGGTTTCTCCAATCACGCTAATTGATACTGAAAATGACTAGCCTCGTGAAACTGCAACCTAAATTGTATGGCTTACAAAGATTAGGGATAATACAGTCATTTGTGCAATTGAAATACTTGCCATGGGATTAATGGCTCATCAATAGCGTTTAATTGTATACGCGACTTAATTAGCTCTAATGGAATAAAATTTGTAATAATTATACGAAGGCGACGTTAAATGGGTATATTATATTTTATTTTATTTACATCATAAATTTATCCATTTTTCTAGAGACCTTCAAGGTTATCAAATATGTAATATATATCACATATTATCAAACATTTTGCGACACGTTAGCATACGAAAATGACTGTACGAAGAAAATGATTTACACGTAAGATTTCTTCTGCCATATTAAACAGCACGAAGGGAACATGAGCATGTTCACGTCAAAAACGTAACCTTGGCTGATCTTCCTCCTTATCTTTTCATGGGGTATAAGCTAACCAACCGTGTCAACCATTGTCCCGGAAAAGTAGGATCCTCTAATCATGAGGCTTTCGATCTTTGAATATTCCCTGAAAATCTCTTTCGTAAGTTACCCAAATAATAGATTCGCAATTTCAGCAATTTTTAACAAAAAAATAAATCAAAATAAATTACGCAATATTCAGATAGTAATAAGATTTTTGAAAATACATGATTAAGTACGATCAAAACAGATTAAGCAGAGGCATAATTTATTTTGGATTTATCGATGAGAGTGAATCTTCATTTTTTATAATTTTACCAAAACTCCATTTCCCATTTAGTTTTTTTTTTCAAATTCGACCCTCGATGTCAGCAAACGACATAAAGGTTCGCTAATTCTAATACAACGTTAACGCAGAAATTTATATTTGCGCGGAAATGTTCGATCTGGGTTTCCCAGAGGTAAAATTTAAATGACATCCAATGTCGATTCGCATGGCGAATGGAACATGGACATAACGGGTAACAAACATCATTCATTTGCGACCGGGGAAATCCTACGTTCCCATCGCGAGTTTCATTCAAACAAATCATCATTTTTTTTTTCAGATTCCTCGCATCGCCCTTTCCAAAATTTATTGCGAGGGTCCAACGAGCGACGTCGACTCTCGTATTACAGGACGAGGAACTTATCTCAAGACAAGTCGATCGTATTCAATAAGTCTACCATATATATCTATAGACAGAAATCCATATATATTATTAAACTAAAAACATTGTGCACAGTGCACGCACTGTATGAATATACCAGTAATGCATATGTAGGATACGCGACTCGCATTGAACTTTTCAATATTCATAGAAAAGTTCCCGGAAGCTTTCAAGTGATGCTGCAGGCTCCCGCCGAGAGACATTGAACCGTCGCAAAAGTATCGCGTCACCTCACCTCAAAATCTGTCGCTTCCGGAAAATTTTGTAAAATCTCAAAATCAGGTACACCGATAAATAAATTCGTACTCGTCCTCAAGAAGGGCGTTCACCGCCAACTTGCAAAATTTCTATATTAAGTGATATAGACGAAAGTTGCCATGGACCATCAGGAAGGGTAGGGGGGGGGGGGGAGGGTTAGGGATAATATTTGGTCTGACGTATCTCGAGATAAGAGTATGAGAAAAAAATTTGTTTGAAAAAAACAAGTTTCTTCTTACAGCTATACAGTCGCCACGTTCACCCAGCATTGCGGGTGAATTTAAGTAAAAAAAAAAAGGGTGAACTCCGGCATCTTGCTTTTTATCAAGTTGTTACAGCTAGTCAGCTTCACGGAAAATTGGACGGTCTCGTGAGGAATTTTCAACGTTATCCCCGTCTCCCGGTCGTCCCTCGCCCAGTATTATCCATCCTTCCTTCCCCTCCGTCTTCCATTGGTTCATCCGCGTCTCGTGCCTAGTCGCGAGCTCGAAAAAGTTATCGCGCTTCATAAATCTTCCGCGTGGGGCAGGCCGAGGGGTAGGGGACGCGCACCGAACGATGTTAAAGCGACGCAACCGACTATCTCGCCAAGTTAGCGGTCTCCAAAAGCTGGGCTACCGGAAGTCGTCCGATGCAAATAACTTCCGGAACATAATAAAATTCCAGTTGCCACACTTCCCACGGGTATCGCGAAATGCGAAACTTCATCGCGTCTACCCGTGAGAGGATAATTTTTACGAATCTCCGGCAACGAGCGATACGAAAGACAACGATCGGAGCTTGCGAATAAGAGCTTTCGGGCTGAGACGCGAAAATCGTGGTTCTGCGAATTCTCGAGTGGCAGTCAATGTATAAAGTACTGTACTCATCGTACAGCGATCCCTCAGGAAACAACTGTCAGATTCGCTAATATCGTACGATATAAAAAATTCGCCAATTCGATTGTCCTGATTTATTCACGGGGATGGGGAAAGAGCAGACGAGGAGGGTTATACGATAGTAATAAAATCCCCGAGTATGTTCGCGAACGGATACAGGCTCCTTCAAAGGTACCATTTCGCAAAGCTCATACGAAATAGATATGATGATTCTATTCAAAATGGTAGATACGTATTGGCAATCGTAGTGCCAATGGTAGACAAGCAAAAATTGACGCACAAAATCTGTCAATAAAATTGTTTTCGTAACAATCGATTGGATGCTCCACAAAAAAATTATCGATATTCGTCAGAAAATATCAGGCACCCCTCGCATAAATGATCTACGGGACTATTTACCCCTTGCCAAAATTTAGTTCCCGTTACGAGGATCTCACTGTCAATCAGTGCCATCAATCTTTTTTCCTGCAGTGACATTAACGGCTGCTATCCTGACTAGTTGGTATAAATATCTGAGGGGACGGAGGGGTGGCCGAGGGGTTGAGAATGAAAACAAAATGGAGGCTCAAAGGTTCTACGTTAACGGGTAAGAGCGTAGTGTACTTGTCACGAGAATTTATCAAGTTTAAGTAATTAGGAACCGGGGCCTAACAATGGACGTACGGCCCTGCCCGGCTAGCGCGCCGATTACAAAAGAACTGACGAAGATGAAGCGATGCAATTAACGGGAAAACTTTTCTGATATGCTATAGAGGGAAATAATTGTTAATTACGTAAGAGCCGAGGGATTGTTAAAACAGTGCGGTGGTTCACCAAGATTTTAAATCCTCGTAGCTCTCGCGACATTGGACAGATCTTTCGCGTAATTTACTTCCAGTGTAATAATAGGTTGGAGCTTGAGCTTTGTGTTTTATACAGGGTCGTATTTATGAATCGATGCTATTGAAAACGTTGGTAAACTTTTGTCGCTTTTATATTCAGTAGGTCGATTGGATGCTTAATTGATCGTTTTATCTTAACCATGTACAAACAATGGCACGACTTAACCAAACTGTTAAGACGTTTGAAAGAAAAGAATTTAAGTATAGTTTTTACGAAGAAAAAGAGAATGCACTTTCTATAGCTAATTTTATGAAGAAAGTATAGGTAATCTTTTCGTAAGATAGAAACGGGGATTTATGAGGTGCGTGGTGATAAGAACTGCTTTAACGTGTACCGTAGAAGATGGGAGAAAGGGAGATAAAAAATTTCAAAGATACATAGTAAAGTAAAGGATAGACAAGGAGAAAGATCGACAAAGAAGCCAATTAAAAAGGATAGAAACAGTCCAAAAAAAATGCACAAAGGGGAACGTTTCGTGAAAACGTGATATAGTAGATCGTCTTTAAGGAGACATACGAGAAAGAATATTATGGAAAACTGGGAAAGACAGGCAGAGGGTATTAGCGCGTTTTTGTCAGGGTGCGAGACGCAGAAGATTATGGAATAATAAAACCATACGTACCCAGAATAACCAGAACCTCATTAGCCATGGTATTATCTGATCGCGAATTTTAAAAAGAAAAAAAAAATGAAATGACTATAGAAAAAAAAAAGAAAATCCCCCCAAAAATCCTCGACCATCGAGTATCATTAAATCAGTTCACCCCGACCTTCTTCGTCTACCCTACGGGCTCACCATAACATCCCGTTACCCACTTACCGACCTATGATCTTCCCTTCCTTCCTTCCTTCCTTCCTGGTTGCTTGACTGTCCGATCTTGGCTGGTTACTTGCTTCCCTTTATTCCTTTCTTTCGGCCGCACCTTCCTCACCTTATTCCCATTCGAACCTCTCAGACCTCTTTGCCCTCCCTTGTTCTATTACTGAGCAGGAAGTAAACTTCCTTTCGGAATAGGACCGACTGATCCAACGTAACTCCACTATGCGCGCCGAAGAGAAACTTGTTCTGAAAACTCATGAAAATTTTCACACCGGCGTATCTTCATCCTTGAAAAAACTTCGTTATTTCCCACAACACTGTGTACATGTGACTTACCCTCTTACGTTTTAGTCAGAAAATGGGTCACGGGTTGAGAACAAGAAAATCCTTTCCGTTAGAACGAATAAATAATGATGAATTTGACAAAAAAAATTTACTCATAAAAATACGACCAATTCGTTTCGATATTTTTGAAAACACATTTACCAAATGTTCACCCAGTGACTGACTGAATCCCATGAAAATTTCTATGAAGTATAACCCGTTTCTGCGCACGTGCTCTCCCGCACTTGACCGAACTTAACGTACACTCTAGATTACACGCAAACTGTAAGAGCTGCTCGGGAGCCTACGTGACATTGCAGTCTAATGAAAACAGTCATGAATAACTGTTGCGACATAACAAATATACACAGACTGTGTACACTATGTTTTCAAAATAGTCTAGTCTCTTTAGAAATCCCCTTGGCAACCCAGATACACATTTCCAATGGTATATTGCGACAGAGAAAATTTCGCGAATTCGCTATGGCGCACGTATAGAATTTTGTATACATATATGTTGGTTTCAGAATTTTTTTTTTTCTAATCTAATTCTTTATCTCGACCACTAGGTAATTTCGCGCTAGGTAATTTCTCAAGAGATTCACTGTCACTCTGGTACGTATGTATGTATACATAGGTTGATTCGTTTTCCACTAGCGAGATCAAAAGACCATTTGCTCCCTCGCCACATCAATTCAGATCAAGAATTTCTTACTTGCCAGTGAGAATTCATCGGAAACGCTATTCCAGTGGCTACGCGTATTACACTGAATGGACCGGTATCAATGTTACCGCCGACCACGTTCATCTGGCAGGACTCAATTAATTTATCATCGACCAACGACAATTTGCATTCCTCATTGTCGTCTCTTCGGAAAATCGTTTGACGGTGAGAGCTGATTTACTTTGCGCGTAAGCCGCACTTTACGAAGTCACACTCGACTCTCAAGGACTGTCAAATCCTACGGTAAAATCACTGAGATAACTTGAACAGGAGTATCGACCAAATTGAGTTACATAAATAAGTTACACGCTAGCTATAAAGCTGGTAAGGATCCTCCTGAATTTCTAGTCAAGATCCCTTTCTAATGATTTTCACCGAAATTGCACAGCTTGACAGTCCCTGGAGCATCTGGAGTAGGATGGGTTCGAATACGGGAAATAGGGGGTGAAAAAGATATTTAAAAAAAGAGATTGAAGAAGCAGGAAGAGAAAAAGCCCTACCCATGGAAAGCGAAATATGCGACAGTCAAAGATTTTCGCGGTACATGAGTTAACTGAAGAAGCAGATCAATATCGAGGATGTCGGAAATCTCAGAAGCAGTTAAACGACAGAGGGCTGAGTGAATAAAAAAAGTTTTGCGCTGCACTTCCGGCGGGAAAGGATAAGGGTGCAGCCCGTATGTACCAACTTGAAGCGAAATCATGGAAAGACGAAAAAAAAAACCTCGGAAACTCGTAGAAGGGAAATAAAGTGAAAGCAGGAAATATCGGCGATGGCTTGGAGGACCCAGCAGCGAGCACCTTATACACGTGTCGTGTCGAAGGGATTGACTAACAAACAAGAAGATCCTCGTGAGGAAGACAGGCGACGGAAGCACTACTAGCGGAGTTTACTCGCGTCATCATGTCAAATGAAATAAACGAATCGGTTGCTACTCGAATAAAGATGAAGGAGCGTGGCTGCTCGTACAATGAAATAAGAGACAGGACGGTAAAAGAAATCCGGGGAATGGCTGGCTGTTGACTGTTCCACCCCGTTAGCTGAACGTGGCAGGGATTTATTACGTTCAATATCGAAAATGTCATTTCTTTCATAATAGCATTAGTGTGAAAACTCGGCAAGGGACTGCCTTGCCTCGTGATACTAGTGCTACACAGTGTAACCCATTGTGCTTGGTATTCGACAATATTTTTTTTTCAATCTCTCTGCTTTAAGGACTCTATACTCTGTTTCTCTTCATATTCCCACCTTACAAATACCTACGTAAAATCTCATTGGATTTTCCATGTGTCGTGTAACAGCGCCTGGGACGTTTTCTCTTGTGTTTTTTTATTAACTGGACTATGTCGCGCGTTCTTGTTTTTTTTTTTTTTAGTTTGATATTTACTGAAGCAGATGGATACTCTGTCTTTAACATATACCTTCGCGAATATTCGATGCTGTAACTGATATATCGATGAGTTGATAACAGTGATCGATATCTTCGCGAGATTCGTGAAAAATTGCTTTTCAATTTGGTGATATTGGTTTTCGACTTGACGTACAGCATCCTCGATATACTATCGATAAAATTATTATTGCCGATAATGGCGCTATCTTTTGAATATTTAATAATTTTTGAGATGTTTGAAATTATGGTTTTTTATTTGATATAATAGAGTGGATTTTTATTGAGATCTAGGGGTTATCGATTAAATATGATTAATCGATATATTTATAAGTCGTGTAATATTATGGATTTTTTTATTTTACATTAACATGGAAAGAAGGAAATTGATGATCCCTTAGAATTTGAATTCATATGAAACACATGTAATGAGCAAAAATTATGAAACTGCGGAAACGCCTGTTACTCTCGCGGGATATTATCTCCGCAAAGCCAACTGGACGAAAACCGCGACTCCAGCTTTTCGGCCGCCTACAAAAGAATTTTGTTTAAAATGCGATTACACTGGTTCGCCAAAATATAACGCTTGTACAGAGATTTGTAAATCCGTACGTATAATTGGAGAACTTGCAAAAATTTTGTGAAAACAACAAAATAATAGGATTCGACGAAATTTACTTGAGATAAGCATTTTCGAAAGCCAAAAATCTGTTTTATATAAGATTCGAATAATTTTTTAAATAATATTTAACATTTCTTCCCCTTAACGTGAAAATCGATAAAGCGCCGTACGTTGAACATTTTCGAAAAGAGGGTGGAAAAGAACGACCTGTTCCTGAGAATTATTAATATGAAGAGGAGATTCCCTTGGTACATTACGACTTGTTTGTACAAAGGACTACTAGGCACATACGCAGAAACGCAATATACTGTATTTACGCAACAATAACGAAGCTGCGTGCAAGAAAATATTTTCGACCTTGTATGTACCTATTTCCACTTTTACGACAGTAGTTACCAACACGTGCGCCAATTTACGGGAACGGAGAGATAGGTTCCGTGGAGAAAAATAATAAATTTGTCTGGGATGGCAAACGCAGGCATCCCTTAAAGGGTGCTGGTCCGAGATCCCACCTTGAAAAATTCATGGGCTCTTGGCTAACTCTTTATTCTCTTTAAGCAAGTGTCGATATCTCCTATAAAGAAACGATTTCACTTCCCATCGCCTTTAAATCACCGTTATAAGCTGTAAAATGATCGATTAAATATTATTCCCATTGTCACTATTATACATGCATACTAAACATAATAGAAAAAAGAGAAAGATTATGATTTTTAATTAAATAATCAATATATTCGTGATTAACGAAAATAGCCAGATTTCTGTTCGTAACGATCGATTATTCCAATAAACAATATTACGTGCCACAAAGCACGATCGTCATTAATTAATTAATTAATTCTCGAACAATTACGATCGTCAATAAATGTGAACCAATAAAGTTACCTTAAACGACTTTAATTAATATATGTGTGATAGCTATGTTAAGTAACACGAAACTAATATGCGTTTTAGATTTCCTCCTGGAATTTATAATGTATGCATAATAAATTATGAAAATCAATACTAATTATGGCTTTGAATATATTTAATATGATAATCTTATCCTTCAGTGAAACTGCAGCGATACCAGAGGAGAACCGTTTAATCAAAAACTCGGATAAACACTTTACTAAGAAAATTCCCAATTAGTATAAATTATAAGTGAATAGAGCGTCGAGTATCGTACTAGAAGCTCAGATTAATTTCATGTAAAATCATCACCTTCGTGAAGATTAATGCATTGTGACAGATCGGATAAGACATTTTCTGGATAAAGTTTTATGAAAACTCGAAAGAGGATTAACGATAATGCCATTAGTCCCGTGCCCCAGGAATCTCACCTACTATCTCATCCCGGTATCTTCTTCTTTCGGAACAACAATAAGGCGACTTAAAATTTGCGTAAACATTCATGTAAAACAAATCTCATAAAAAACCTAAGTGTTAAAGTCGATTACCCTTAAAAAAAAAAATAAAATGATCCTTCAAATTAAATAACCGTAAGTAGATAATAATGACCCACCCGTAAAAAAAAAGTGTTATCATAGTTGCCTTGATAAATATGAGCAATACAAGATTTTCAAGAATCCTCGTAAATTCAATGTAAATTCCGTATAAATCTAAGAAAAATCTTGATTACCATAGCTGGATCATTTTTATTCTTGGATAACGTCTAAGAGGTATAAAAAATTACAGAAACGTCCTGATACGAACGACCGTACCGAGTAACGTTACGAACGTTGCGGTGAAATCGTGCCGGAGAACTCAAATCTATTTTTAAGCGGCGAAAGAATTAGCGCAGCCAAGAAGAGATAACATTTGCGTGAAATTAAGATAATTCCGCACGAGCGAGGGTCGTGTAGGTGGTGGTTTTAGTAATTCCTAGGAAATTTCTCGAACTTTCCTTTTACTCACCAGCAGAGAACCGAGAAGCGCAACTCCTGCTCCGAGAGAGTTCCGTAATTCCACTATGTCCGAGTTATCGATCATTTAATTGAAATATATTTGCTTCATTTCTACCACCAGCACCTTGTAACATGAAAGATCGAATTTCAAATGAGATCAGCAATTACGATAAAAATCAAGCACAGCGGAGTTTCTCAGAGCTTACTCAACGCGGATACATTTAAGCTAAGCGAAATATCAATCACGTACTTCAAAAATCTATAGCCTTTTTCCCTCTCTCGTACCCCTTACAAATGATAATGCTCGGATGAACCTACCCCTCGTAATCGTGAGAGACTCAACCCCATAACTGCGCAATGCCTTGTAACAATACAATAACTCTGACAGTAAGAATATGAAACACTTTTCTGTCTTAAGAGAAATCTATCATCACAGCAACTTTAATTACGAGAATTAATCGCGACGGGAACATAAAAAGGGAAGTAGAAGTTTACTCCACGCGAGTAACAGTCCACTAGATACTCTGAATTATCCGTTAACAGGAATACCGTCACGATGTTATAAACAAATTTAAACAGTCATTAATTAGACTCACCCCATCGGATCCGCTTTGTCGAATCAACGTAGTCTTCTCGTGTCGTTTAATAATGCTGAGGTAACAGTCCTTGGGGCAAATAAGAAGATAACCAAAACGAAGGGATCGTCGCACTCAATGATGTTTTTGCCCACGTAATAGTTTCACAGTAAGGCCAAATGGCGTTTATCCTTGTCAAGCACATATTGTAACGTCGCCGTAGTGGATTTTCACAGCACGGATGAAAAAAAAGGATCAAGAGAACCACTGAAACAAACGGTAAATAAAAAGAGAGATAAATGGAGCTGAGAAAACACGAGGACTGTAGCAGCTGTCGTTACGATCTCTCGTACGATAAATCGATGTTATACGTCGCGAGTGACTCGTAGTGCAAGAGTCTGCCGCGCGGAGCGCTACTGTACGAATTTTCTCCAGAACTGGCTTGGTGACCGAGTTGCTGCAACAGAAATCTAGAAGGACTAGGTAATTCCTAGGGAATATACATATTTGGCAGCCGGCCCATTCTTTTGTGCAAAACTACTATCTTTCCCAACTTGTACTCCCGGGTGTTGTGCGGCATAGAGAACAAACAGCAAGGATGCTTAAAGATTGCAGGAATGTAGCGGCTTTATTTGGCAAAGCGCTTCTATATATACGAAATGCTATCTCCTGGTATGCTGCGCTACGTAATTCGTATTCTCCAAGTGCGTAGAAAAGTTGTACCTGTGATATATGAATTCACATTCATAGAATTATCAACAAGCATTGACGCGAGTTACTGAATATTTGGCGGGACATTCAAACTTCGTTAATTCGTATATTCACCTCAAATTGTGCAATGCAACATTCAAGTGGTTGACGAGCAGTATATTGTCTCTAATATCAATTGTATAATAATTTTTCATAATTTTTGCTGCAAGATAATTCTGCCATGAGAATCAATGTAAAAGCAAACGAACAGAGCCATCTTCAGAAGCTTGCGACAGTCCTGAATAACCGTTTATGGTATCTAGTTATAATAAATACTCACGAAGAATATATAACAATGCAACATCAAGGTCTTTTTCCCCATTGTATGCCTAAAAAAAAATACGTGCGGGAGTTGGAAGTTTTCGCAAAGAAAAAAGAGAAGAAAAAAGAGAGAGAAACCCTGGAAGAAGTTCACTCCTTATCGGGAAAGGGAAACTCTGAGGTTTCCACGGTGGCGGCTACGGAAGAGTTTTCAAGGGAGTAACGTTGCGGCCGTACGGCGCTTACTACGGGAACTACTGAAAATTTGAAATTTTGTTCCGATGGTTAAAAATAGTAAGTAAAACCTTCATTTCCGGGAAAAGCTTTTGGAAATCGACGAGACTTCAGCAGTCTCGAGGACTTGGCTGATCGTTAAAGTTTGTTGCTGTTTTTGAACCTCAAAACAAGGCACGCAACGTGGATGCCAGCGGTAACAGTTTTTAATAAAAAAAAAACTAACCTACCCTTACGCCACGGACTGCTTCACCGTGTTATCCGAGATATATGTCGAAAAACCTCTGAAAATTATGCAAAGCATCTCAACTTATTACAAGCTTCATGTTTGTAGGCTTTTTTCGACGAGCACATTGGGAAGAGAGAAGAAGAGATCGAAGAGGAAAGGGAAAACTCGTAACTCTGGGTATCTTAAAATTCCTGATATTACTCGTGAAAATTCAAACGAGCTTTAGATAGGATTACTGAATTTACTTGTTCGAGTAAATAACAGCCATTCAAAGATAACAGACACACGTAAAATATACGGAGAGTCACGAGACTGAAGACTGCGTAAATGTATATAATGTTACATATCATATTTCCGCATAAACAACGTTAGAGTGGTTAAACCGTAATTAGACAACGCGGGATTAATTACCATGAAGATCTTTCCGAGAGATTCAACGGTCGTGCTAAGAAAGACGAAAGCGTGAATACATAAATGTTGTTGAACAGTTGAAAACACAAAAGCCAGTTAATCAAACTAGCTATCTCATTAACTCATACATTTCATAGCTTGTAAAGTACAATTAAAATCGCTGAGAAAGCTCGTGTCTCTTTCGCGAGAGATTCATTGCCGCCATCCTGGGAACGAGGCTGTTTCAACGATTTACAATTTAATGGTCCGTCTGCGTATTACGGATTTATCCCTTTTTGGAGCCTAAATGCCCCAGCAAGGGACGGGGACGCCATTCGAAATGATAAAAGTGACATTCGCTATTAGACACGCCTCATGCATTCCCGAATCCCATTTCTGGTAAAGAATAATGCACTTTTCAGCATCAGAGAGCTGAAAAAAAAAAGAAAATTGAAATCGTTTAATAGGTCACGGACGCTCTGAAATACGCCATAGGAATAAACTCCATTATCGCTTTTTCCCATGCACTTTCTGACAGCTTACGTATGAAGGTATTAACGGATGAGAAAGACCAAAGAGGAGGAGCGAGAGAGGAAAGGGACTGGATGAGGTGGCAGCCAATGCGACTATAAAAAGTAGACAAATTTAATTAACATAGAAGCTTTTTCGTTCGCTATGCCGAAGATCCACCATTTATTATTCTTCGTTCGCTTCGTTCTGGCTTTTTAACCACCCCCAATTCATACCACCTCATCATTCCACTTCACTCCATCTCATCCCACCTCACACCATTTCAGAACACTTCGTCGCCGCGTCCCGCTGCGCGGTTCGGGCCTTTCACAAAAATCCATCTAAAAATAAGTCAGACTGCTTACTAATGCATCTGGACCTTTACACGTCCCTGCCGCTGCTATCTTTTCGCCGCGACGGTTCTCGTCTTCCAGAATCGACGGAATGCCAGTAAAATTGTGAATGAGCCTTTACGCGATTTACGAGGAGTTCACACCGCGCCGTAACTCAGGTTGAGCTTGTGCCTCGAATTGAAATTCCGTAGCGAGGTAAAACATTAGAATAGCTATATATCCAATAAGATTTTCCGAGCTTTCGCTGCTTAACGTAGAGCTTACGTCAAACATGGCCTTTTATTGCGTGGATAGAACGGAAGTCGTAAAAATCCAACAAGGAAGTTTCATATTCCTGCGTCGATATCTCATCTTGTAGGAGGGAGGAAAAACACTCTGTTTTTTATGTTTCAAAATATTATCCTCATATGGTATACCGAGTTTTGTTTGTTATTATCAAAAATTATATACCTCAAATTCGATCTCTAATTTTTAATGTAGCCTTCGTTAACAATCAAGAAAAAAGTGATTGCTCGTCCACCTTCGTAGTCGGGAAAGTCATTAGTCATCTAAAAAGATATTATTCTCTACGCGGATTCGATTCCTACAGAATACCCATCGTTTGGTGATAAATGACTGTATGGAATTTTCTGTACTATGCAGATACGTCCACATGAATTTTTTGAGGGGTAGCAAATCGCATCAACAAAAATCAACTGACATTGTCACAATAATTGGGTGGTTATTGAAAGCACGTACATTGCCCGTCGTTCATGCCTTTTTCACAGTTTCTATATTATTTTTCGCATCTATGTCCACCGACTCGTTTCAATGATCGACGGATGCGTAACACGTTCTGAAATTAGTCAGTTCACATAGATGGGAAACGAAATATTAAAACTGTCTGAAAGATGAGAATGACTTGCAGGTTATATTGCGAAATATTTAGTAATTTTTTTTTTTTTTTTTCGGAACACACGCCTCACATTGCTCGACGAGACGTCACAAAACGTAATTGAGCAACTAAAAAAAAATGCAGGAATCTTGGAATGGCAATCCGATTGGCACGGTAGATAGTAGACGGGCATTTCTCGCGGAATATTTAAATGATTTTACAGAGAGCGACAAGGGAGGCTGCGCATCTCATCTCCGAAGTTTTCCAAAGTAATTCCGACTTCTTTGACAAAACTTTCAGCGGACTTGAATTCACAGCCGAGGTAAAAAGTTTCGTTCTGTTATGTCTCCCACATTTTGTCGCTCGGTGCGCTTCCTGAAAATTCGATGAACTAACCGATATTTCGTTCGTTACGCAATCACTATGCCGCAGCATAGTTGCCGCCATTGTTGCCAGACAGAAAATCGAGTGTTATGGTTATTTCGAGCCTGCATACGAGCAGCCAACGCTCGCAATGTATTTAAGCTATACCCTGTGACAAATTTAGATCAGTACGTCGCGAAGCATCGAATCAACGTTCCACGCGGTACACCGAATACATTCAAAATAAATCCTACTGTGCGCTAATTGTCATGCGTGAATAAAAAAGTGGCGATGTGCTAATCAGTGGCTGCAAAGTACTGTTTTTCGGGTATCATCGTGTCAGTGAAATTACAATGGGGAACTCGTTACTATAGTTGCAGGTAATTAAACAGAAAAATACAAAGTGCTTAGTGACAATTAATGTATAGTCCGTGTGAGTTAATTTTACTTACAATCTCATATGTTCCATAGGGATGGGGAGGTCTGGCTCGAAATTATAAAAATTATACTTTATTATAATATATGTGAATTCTTAGTAAAAAACAGAAATAGGAGCGTTTCCAAAAAAATGAATTAATATATTTGCAATATTGATCACACCGAACGAAAAATTTTTTACTTTCGTTTTTTCAGGATCCTATTTACGTATGCGACACGTTAAATAGTTACTATGTAATTTTTCGGGATAGGAAGAAAAAATAAATAAAGCGACGCACACCTGATAACACGTGTAAGTAAAGACGAATCATTGACCCGACAATCGTAAGCCATGTGAAAAATGGCAAAATCGTGAATTCACCGTATCTGCCATTCCTAATTCCCATATTCAAGCTATTAATTTAATCAACTATTAATTATCCGAAAAGAATTGCCGATTATTCCTATGCAATTTATTCTTCTGGTAAGCCAGGCATTTTCCCACGGTATTCCCTAGATCTCTTCATAATGGTTCCCTCCTGCATTAATTTCACTGTAGCACCATTGTCCACGACATTGGCCAAGCAATCAATCCTCAGTCCTCAATCGAGAGTAGTCTGAGTGAAGAATGAAATAAAAAAAAAAAAAGAAAGTAGGGATCGACATTCAGAATACGTGAAATGCGAAATTATAAATCTGTTCGGAGAATTCCCTAGTATATTTCTCCAATGCAAAGAAATGAGAAAACAGTGTAACAATCAGTCAAATTGTTCGAGTGGCTGGCAAGCGTTCGTTAAAATGATGAAAACTGCCAAATGAAAGTTGATCGAAATTATTTGAGGTTTCCCGAGGGAAGTGCGACATTCGTACGATACGATCCGAGCGCCAATTGCGGTATAGAAGTGAACTAAAATAAATGAGAAATCGATTGTACGAATTTCTATTTGATCTAACCTCCTGTTTGGTGTTTTCGAATGTTCGACGAGCTCACAGCATAAGTAGAAATATGTTTAGTGGCGAGAAAATCATATCCTCCGTAACTTTGCTATAGTCTGCAATAATTCTCCCTCTAAAATTATACTCACGATTCATTCAAATAGGAAACAGCTACTATAGAGGAAGTGAGAATTTTGGCACAGAGTAAAGCGACTGGAGTGACACGTATACTTGAACCCCATGATGCAAATATTCCAATACGTCATTCAAGCACGTGCAATCGCAGCGCTTTGACATCCAACCACTATTTCTGTTTCCACATACGTATTCATACTATACATATGCATATGTAGACAGAAGGGAAGTACGTTTGAGATTTCGTTATCTGCTCTAGTACTGTAGTGCCGTTTTTTTTGTCATTAAAATTACCGATTGGTTAAATATATACATGTAAGTTTTCCACTGGTCATAGTGAAAATCCAGAAAATAATTATTAACGGTATACAACATTTTTTTGATGACTTTTAAGCTCTTTAAATTATCTAATGCGGATTTTTTAAAAAAAATCGATAAATATTCGTGGTACAAGCAAACGATATCTGGATTATGGAAACTTGGCGGATTTCCATTGGACTAGAAAAGCACTGTAATTATGTTTGTGCGTTACCGTATTTCAGTACTTTCCAACATAAGAGGCTGACATTAACATAAAATGTTGAACGTTTTCTGATATTAGAGGGAAGAATAGGTATTTGCGATATCGTCATTTTGCAGCCATGTGTTCCGTTATACATATCACTATAGTAGGATAGGTACTCAGATGTTGCAGTCGGTACATTTTTACCTTTTTTATCTTTTTTCTTCAGACGCTACCTATTCCGTCAATAATGAAACGACAAAACAACACTGAGCTACTTCACGTGTAGACCATTCTACGCGATAAGAATAGTTTATTTCAAGATTGGAGTATACATATACCGTGTGCAGAATAACTCCCTCGAAAGCCATAACGTACAGCAATGGCTTTTAGATCGCTTCGAAACGGTATCAAGATTAATCCACCGTGAACGCCCTTAACTCAAAGATAAACTCTAAAGAAGAATAAATTCAAGAAATAGCGATTAGAAAATTTTTTCATATTTCATTTTTTTATATTTCAACCACCTGATATAGTTACACCAAGTGTTCCCGTTGAAATATGACATACGCTTAGACATAATTTTGAAATTTTTGAAAAAAAAATTCAAGCAAGTATCAAAGAGAATCGCAATTGACATGCAGCATCACTGATTGTAAACTAAATTAGAAAACCCGCAACGTGGGACCGAGAAAAAAATTTTCAATTGAACTTTTAATTAAATAAATTTACAAGAATGTCGCCCCGTATGCGTACGTATACGTACGTCACTGCGACACCGCGCAAGCTCTATTTCCACAGCCCGAGTAGTCGTAATGAAGTTTGACACAGATTTTCAACGAGCCAGTCAAGAGGCGTTTCTGTATCCGATAAAAGTGGTGACGGCCGTCGCCTATCAGGCTTCCGTCATCTTGACCTTCTTTTCAAACGCTCTCATAGGTACGTTTCGTATATTGAACCGATATGGACAATAGTCGAAGTATGGGATTCGACGTTAGTTAAAACAAGGACAGCAGCGTATCCACGTATATGAAACCAATAACGAGGGAGCTTCGAATTTATGTCTTTCATTATACGTCGAACAGCCATACAGAGAATGGTCCATTCGATTCTCTCAAATACGAATTCTATTGATCCCGGTCCGACGACTTTCTTTGTTTTTATTATCAGGAAGAAAATAACAAAAATTCAAGCAACTCCGATGCTACGTGGAGAAACACGACAAAATTTCATTAATTTCATTACTTTGAATAACACGAAAGATTACGTTGTCCTGATGAAATTCTCGTAACGATGAAACTTTGATTTATTCCTTCATCATTTTAAGATTGCTCGCCTTTGCTATTATCTCGGTTCTCGGGCGACACTTTTAATCCAGAGTGGTGATATAAATGCGACGGACCTTAAAGTTTCACCGTTCGACGATAAAACAAGTAAACGACAGCGGGTAAGAAACTCTCGTAGACGACGTGGTTAAGTGTTTCTAGCATAACAGGATGAGTTTTCTTATCGGGGGTAAATGCAGAGTCTACGATGCAAAACGTAGAAACGGTTTTAATGAGAAAACAGGAAAATTGCGATGAATTAATTAGCTGGCAGAGAGCCGCTTTGCGGATTTGCTTATCAATTAATCCATTATTATTATATGTGCTTTCGGTAGACCCAGTATGCATGTCATGTATAATACGATAAGGATTCAAAGTACTTCAACGCAATCTGAACAACGGTATAGTCATTAATTATAAATTTATAATAAATTGATACTTTTATTACCTCACTGTACAATAACCAGAATCAACGTCGACGATCATACATCGTCGTTCGACTTGATTTTCAAAAATTCCACTCTTCGGAAACATCCTTTTCACCGGTAAATATCCAAATCCCGACTGATTCTCTACTGTCAATATAAAGTGCAATCACGATAATAACTATCGAATTTCACATCACGTAATACCATAAATCACACAGCTTCTGAATAGTCAAAGTTTTTCATTTCCAGAATCAATTTTAATTAATCACTATCGATGAAATTAATGAAGGATGGAATTTGGTATATACGATAAGACTGCATTTAATAATTACACAATCTATGATCAAATATATAAATTCATAAGGTAAAGTTTCTCGAAGTAAATTTGTTCTAGGTTAAAAAAATAGAGAGAGGGATAGAAGAAGGGAGTAAGGGGACACTTCGAATCCAGAAGACGATTTACGCGATCGCACATAGAATTTCTCTGAGAGCAAGCAACGTGTTTCAGTGATAACGAAAACCGGGTAAATTTAATGTAAACCAAAGTGGAATATCGGGGACGCTATCTGAAAAGTTGCCGCTGGCAGGCGCGGCGGGAGTCACGTGTGCGAAAGCTCAATGAAGAATCTTCAGGCTCGACGCGAGTTTCAGGCGGACGGTGACGAAGAGAACGAATAGATAGTGACTGACGGGGCTAAACGTAGGAATAGATGGGAAACGATGCACACGTGTACGTGAGAACGTGACTGCATCAGTCAGGGCGGGGCTAGAAAGGATGGTTAGGTAATACCAAGCGGGAACGAGTACAGGGCTGAGGTTGCAGAGGGTGTAGAAAGGGGGTAGCGAGAGTGAAAGAAGGGGGTCGCGCATCGTTGTCGTCATTTATGCGGAACTGCTTATCGGGGCTTCGGCTGTAATTACTAGAAAATTGATTAGATTGATCTGCGTGACCTCGTGACCTCTTGGTGGAAAAAAAGGTTGAGGTCACGCATGATAACAACTGATGAAGAATCTTTCTTGGCCCGATATGGATGTCCATCCCCTAGTATGCTATCAGAGCCAGGAATGAGTAAACGACACCCCCAAGCATTATGATCCCACTAAACGGGGAAGAGCATTGTCGATCTTATCCTGAGATTAAAAGACCGATTACAAATATTCATTAAGGAGAAGCTAGAATCTTTTAAATTTTTTTCGGCCATCGGTACAGCTGAGCGATGGACCACTTTGAAAGTCTGCCTAAATGAAATATCGATTGGAATTTATTCGTTGGGAAGGAACCACTTCTATTTAGGATACGTTACGGATCAAAGTCAATCGTTTCACGAGCTTTGCTTAGGTATTAAACCGAAATTAAGAAAATTAGCATCAAATTGATTGGCGAGCTTTGCAAATCTACCGATCGTGTCACTCGCGTCGCTTACGATCGATTCACTCGAAATTTGTATCTGGGACTGTACCGTACAGCTTGGATCTATGGAGCTTTGTTGAATACGTAGGTTTTTCGTTTTCTATATACTCAAGATTGAAAGTAATTGATAAATCATATTATTCTATCTCACATCAAAATGTCCGATGACTTTGTACAGTGGATTATTTGTCGATTTTTTTTACGTCACTAACAATTTTTTTTCTTGTTTCTCGCGTTAAACATAATCGAATACTTATCGACGAAATCACTCAAGTCAATGGCTGTTCGATTACCGTTCTCTATCAAACTTTCGGACAGTCCATAAACATTTGTTTATCAATCATTCACGGAGCTTTTAACGTTCTATAAAGCTTTCAGCCGCTATGAAATTTCACTATGATAAAATTTGCCATTTGGCTAGTGCATGTTACTAGCACCTTCAACGAGGACTCGTATGGTGCAATGTCGTAACTTCACCTATGACTACTTGTTTTGCGAGCAGCACTTTCCTCGTGTGGCTCTTAACGATTATGCGCTATGACGTAAATTACTTTGTCTAACGATACTGTGTCCATTGAAGTCCTATAATTACCTTGTATCCCCAATTAATCGGGTGATTTGCCTTGCGCCATCATCTGTAATCCAATTATTTTGCGGTCCACAAATCGCAGAAATCCACTATTGGGAATTGATTTGATTCAAGATCAATTTTACACGCATTTAACAATACCAGAAACGATATTGTTATCTTTCGAGTCAACAGGTTAAATCTCATGATGGAGGTCGTGTTAAAAAATGAAAAAGTTTCCAAAAAATTGACGAAAATAACAAATTTTAGTATTGATGCCACAAGAACGGTGTAGGTACTATAGGGATATATTTAGAAAAAAAGTAAAATTTCTTCTTGGCAAAATTTATGAAGATATATTAAAAGCACGCTCGCTGCCACTTTTCACGTTAATATCCTTTGTCGGCCACTTGATATCGCCATTAAATTATATACCACGGCAATAACCGTGGAATTTAATCGGAAAAATGCGAAATTCCCGTTCGCAGATCCAATCGGTCTACCACGTCGGAACACGTGTAAGAAAAATAAGGCACGTGGTTGACTCCCTTTGTTTGACGTACTACCCGTCAAAGGTTAAAAAAAATTCTCAAATTTGCGCACGTTAATTGAAACTAAAATTTTGAAAAAAATATATACCATCTTCCACATAAAATTTTATCAAAGTATACACATCGATTTTGATGTCATGAGTGGTTTGTAATTTTTTTTCAATCCTACGTACACATTTAGTCGAGACATGTACATTGTTATCTATCGTAAATAGCATTAACCAAGCCTACGAAACCCGTTAGCCTCTGCATTTTTATGCAATCCCTCGTTATTTAATTAGGATAGCTTACCGACACGCAAAGTAAATTCCAGTTTTTAGCCAGTGCCTCAAAGTTATAGCAAAGTTCCAGCAATATAGGCCGCCGCCATTATGCCGCTAATTAGGACGTGGATTAATTGGGACACGTGCTCGAAACACATCGCGATTGTGCGCACTTCCATTTCCAACCGTTAAAACGACCATCCCCCCGTTAATAGAGGCCGGGTGCAGCGACGTCGGGTACAGCGCGATGTAATTGGAAAGCGCCGGAAGCTGCCGTTAAACGAGCACACCCCTGATAAACAAATTAACCAATCTTTCGAAAGCGTCAAGAGGCAAGTTGATTAGATATCGATCGTTCCGCGGCAGTAGATAACCGGTGACACCCCTGTATAAACGATACCCAAATAAAAGAGCCAGCAGAAAAACATGGTAACCACCGAAGCAAGTTAACATTAAATATAATCTATAGAAATAAATCGAAATAACATGATCTTTTATTATTATTTCAGAGAATACCGTCATACGAAGAAAAAGAGCCATGGGTCCCCTCCACGTGATTTTCTTTATCGCCCTGGCGTGCTGGCTACCCTACAACCAAGGAGTCCCATTGCCCATGAAGATCGGTACGTGAAAACGTTGCGAACGCAGCTTAATGGAGTACACATTTATCTCAGGGAGGATAATGCCATCGGTCCAGCAAAGAGGCGTGCATAGATCAAACGAAGTAGACGCAGGGACGCCGTTTCCGTCACGAAAATCGCACATTTCGTAAGGGAGACCCCCTCTAACCTCGTCTCGTTCCATTTCCACGAGGGATTCTTAGCGTTTCTTCCTACGTTCGCCATTCCCATCTGCAACTCGTATACATGTATAACCTGAGCGCCATGGCACAAGACAGTAAACAGATATCCAAGCCAAAGCCCAAAAAAAGCACCGGCTGCACGCTTCCATAGAGGCTTCGAGGACGTTATCGCTACTCAGGATCTTTCAGGAACACAACGTGACAGACGTTGATATTATAAGAATCGAGGTGTTCTATTTACTCGAGTGAACTTTCTTTATACGTCTGCATATCTTCGTTCTTGTACGCTTGGTCGCCTACTGCCGCGACGTCTGCGATGAGGACGAACTACGGAGTCTTTATTGACGTATTATACAAGGCGCTCGCTCGCGGTTTCCCTTGTTCCCTCCTTGCGGCGAGACTAGCAGCCCAGCAGAGAATTGTGTAGACATTTGTCATTCCTTTCTCTGGGTAAACAGCTCTTATGAAAATAACCCAAATATTTAACGGGGAACGGATGGGTTTCATAAAAATGATCCCCAATCTCTATAAGGCAGCTCACATGTAAGATATACGTAAGTAGACTTGCTAAACGCCTTTGCGAATATTCGCGAATATACGCGCTACACTCTTTAGACTGTGAGAAATTTCATCGACACGCACGTGTCATTTTGTTTTATAGAGACAATAGCTGAGACGCGTATTGCCCTGAGCTCTCGAGTTTTAAAACTTGAATGGTCGTCGCGGTTGGATGTGACTTGAAACATTGCGAAAGTCGATTTTACTTTATTCGTTTTCTCACGCAAGGGCGAGAAACTACTACTTTTTTTTTTCTCTCTAGGGAACCTCGAGAAATACCGAAGCTATTCTGAAAAGGTGAAAGCGTCCGAGGATAAGGCTTGCGTAACGGCGGCGAAGTCATGGTCGGCGAGCAAATCGCACCAAAGACATCAGGCCTTTGAGTCTATATTCACGAAGTCCATTAACGTTCGGCACGTTGCCCATGAGGAAGAAAAAGAAGAATGATTTAGCCGAAGAACGGGCGCGTGAATGTGGAAGCACCCACGTCTTTTATTCTGAGCATAGCTCCCTTACGTGTCAATGGACTTAGCATGTTTTGTATAGAAAATGTCCGCTACGTGGGCAAGACAGTCGATCTCTATGCATTGTACGTCAACGACGTTGTTCCGTAACATTCGGTACGAGAGGAATATCGAAACACATGGAAAACTTACGTAGCCGCTGCAGTACTTCGTGATAATGACACTAGCGCCGCGTACGGGATTTCTGGGAGACTGGAAAAAGTCTTACAGGAAATTCATGCCAATCCTGGAGTTATGATGGACTTTAAGCTCGGATCAGCACTTATAATTTTGCGGGTAATAAATGAGAGCGAAAGATTTGAGAGAAAAGGAGAGATTTACAAGTGAAAATAAAATGACCAGAGGAATAAGGCAAATATTTAATATTTACAGTCTGACTGTTCCGAGAGAATAGAAATTCTGAACGAAATTTTTCTGACAACTTGCTCGTGACCTGTTAATTTTACAATACACTTTACCAGGTTACCCCTAACCTACAACTTGAAATATGATCTACGCCCGAGTGGCCAACGTTAGAAATACCCAGGCTTCTGCACTAGTCGCCATTTACGAACGACACAAAGTTGCGACCGGAAACCACATGATTTGTTTAGCTACACTTCTGGAAAATGGCGAACGTGAGTTTCATGAGAATTAACGTCAGTTCGGTGGTTAGTGGATTGAAGCAATTTGGAAGAGTTTCTCGACGATATTCACCGAGCAATCATTATTTTTTCTTTTCAATTTCTTCGCATACTCGAGCTGGATAAAATCACCAGATAATCTAGCTTGGACCCTCGTTCTACATACGCAATCCAAAAATAAGGATTTCGCCATTCAGTATGGTCATATTAGCCAGCCCTTGAAGTAAAGGCATATTAAAAAGTCGTATGGGTACAAGCACATGACCCTGTCTGTACGAACCTCATTAATTTTAAAACCGTAACTTCGCAGGTATGCACGAAAAATGAAAATCCTCGGGAGCCCTACGACAATTGTCATTGACAAATTATAATGAAAATCGATACCACTCCGCAACCCGGCAATATTTCTCAAGGAATTCCGGTGAACCAAATTTTCCCTTTGACTAGCGAAATCCCATACGGTCTCAGAAAGCACGGGGCGGAAAGCAGAATTGACTGAACCAGCAAGAAAATTGGCTTTGAGGAAGATTTCGCTGTCTGTCCAAAAGCAGTGAAAAATATAAAATAAAATTCAAAACCAATATTTGCACGTGTATTGTCTGATACATACTTAATGAAATGCGTTATCAAATAGCTAAGACATTGACTGCGTGGGTCAAAGATAATTTTCCGATACTGTACGCTCGTTATGGCAACGTCTCATAATGATTGACTATACAATTGGCTCAATCACGGTGTATTCATCGCTCGACAGCAACCTACTTGGACACTGCACAAAATCGTAGAACAATAAAAAACAGAGCACAAGATTAAATTACACAACGCCATATTACCCTTAGAAAATATCGAGGAGCGTTTCGCTGGCTGTTACAATTTCAGACTCAACGAATTTAATAATAGCACTACCAAACTGAACTTTGCTTCGAAGCAGATAATAATTATAAGTTTAATTAAACTACCTTCAGCACACAGAAATTCACCCCTGCCGTTTTACGATATTCTCAAGATAACTGTACGTACAGTGGAATTGCCTGCCGTGCAGTACTGAATAATAAAGAAACTCATTACATCCCAATAGGAATACAATTGCTCATCGATGTTATAAAGGAAACAAATACAGATATATATATATGTATAGAGTCCATTGCTGGTTACGTTATGTCAATTTACATTTCTGTATCGTACACGGTATAATACTATGTTTCTCGAATATTCCAATCGAAATGGCTATTTCACGAGGAGATATGGAATTGTCGATACTTTTCGGAAATCGACTTTCCTCCCACCATATTTGGCGCAAGCATAACGTTTTGGTTCTGCAACGCCGGATATGCACTGCTACACGAATCATTTCCCGCTATTTCTCCGTATACCTACCAGTTTCTATGGGGAATCTGCAAACAGTTTTATTCGTCGAGTTTTTCATCATTTCCGCTGTATTTTTCAACTTCCTGAACAAACCGGGATGACCTTTGTGCCACACATGTATTTTCGATGACAGGCGCTTTTCAGTGGATTTTCATCTAATCCTTCGAAATAATAGTCGGGTCCAATAGGTTACGTCATGACGTGATGTTGAATATAGTATACGAGGAGGCTGCTCTGGTCGCGACGGACGCCCACGCGCATCCGTTAATAGGAATTCCGAATGAATGGCGGGCGCGTCCGTTTACTAGACTGTGCGAGAAAAGTGGGTTCGCTACACGTGGTGCGAATGCCAAGTTTTAGGAGCATGGTACCGTCTTCGGAAAGGCTGGGAGGACCTGTACTACGATCGGTGAAGAATCGACTGCGTACCATCGGCAGAGTTAATTAAAAACAAATAAGTAGAGAGGTGGGAAGGGATGGTTTTTATTAATTGGGAAATGAATGGCTCCTATAATTGACGCCGAGGGTTGAATTCGTTGATATAAAAAATGAACTTCGATACTTGTCAAAATTGATCGTAACATTTTTCACGACTAGAAAAACTATAAACTATTAGCGCAGGAGCGCGAGCGACCTCGAGGCACATCGATCGGCGTCCCAAGACAGACTACTCGAAAGCAGTGAATTAGCAATAGTCAAATTCTGGAACTAATCATTCTGATTGGATCCTTATAGCCGATAACTCTTATCCTTTCCCTCGAGTCGTCCCTTTAAACTAAATCGAGAGCGTTCTTTAGCGAATCGGTACGTCACTCCTGGAGATTCAACACAGCCGCTTCCCCAGGGCATCGGCCGACAGCTGGGCACATCAACCATAACTCGAGTCAGGAGATTCCTCCGCCACCCTTAACCGTAACAAACTCCACTGCCCGCACCACAACCCTTTGCGTCTCTCCAGTGGAGCGCCGGTATCTCATCCGGACCTCTGCCGACCCGTCGAGACGTGTCCGTCGGGTCATCTCCTCTGCCGGGACACCCGGTACGTCTCCACGGCAGATTCGAGCACCTCGACCTCAACTAAACAATACGAAATCTTTTCGAGATCATTGGCGTAACGTTTCGAATAAACCCGGGAGCGCAGCTTCTGAGCATAGTGGCGATTCGAAGCGAACCAAAAAGCGATAACGTTATCTGTATCGATAGCTGAAGTCGCGTTGTAATTGCGAGTCGAAAAATCACGTAACAATATTTATCTAGCTACAGATGTAGTTTAACTTTTTATTAATTTTAATTACATCACAAACACAAATTCTCTGCAAGTAATTAAAATTTCAATCTCGTAGCCAGTGCATTCAATTTTGAGCGATATTAAAATCAATAATTCGTAGTTACTGTACCAAATGATATATAAAAGAAAAAACGCAAAGATGAAAACGTGTTCGAATCTATCGCGCATTGGATTTATCCCAAATAAAGATAAATCAAATTTTTTCCATTTACAAAAAAATCTGCCAAAACTCAATGGTCGACAGTGGATTTGATACTTTAAAGTAAAATACACTATATTATACAGATATGGCGAACCGTGACGTAGTACGAGTTGGTTAGGATCAAAAAGAATTAACCCTGTTGAAATTACCCTCGATACCCCTAAACCGTTCCATCAAGAGATGAAATATACATATGTATATACAAAGTCATGAAATACAATGGATTACTACTATAGTAGAACCGAAACGCTTGCTTCCCACACTTTACAATATAACCAACGTATAGCAAATAGAGGACGGGTGAAATTGCTTTGTCGATATTAATAGTCACAATATACCCTAACGCGTAAGGAAAACGTGTAATATTTTCCTTGCGCGGAGATTGTACAGATTAATTCAAAATTTATGATAAAATTTTAGTGGCTCCTTAAACCCCATATCTGTCGAGCTAAGCCGCCGACAGAGCGCGCAAATACGGGAGGAAACACTAAAGATGCAATCTTACGCGTCAACTGCAATATTGTAGCAGCAGGTACACTTGTGTATACAAAGAGTGTCAATGACGTCAGCAGTACCATCCCTTATATAGCGAGACAGCAAAGTATCCTTAAGGGTAGAATAAGAACGGTGCACCGTAGGCATACTATAATTTCACCCTCTCCTCCCAAACCTTCATTAACTCCGCTATTAAGAGTCTTATGTAAATTTTGTTTGCGAGCAGTCGCGCTCGACAATGCCGCGAAAGGGAGTAGGTAATGTTTCCACAGTCCCTTCCCCGCCTTGCATAATATTACTCGAGTAGCACTAAAGTACAGAGCCCGTACTTTTTAACCTCTCGAAATACCTTTGCACCCGCGTGCTTTTCTCCCTCTTCATTTATAATACAACCAAATTCTCCTGTGGGCTCTAACAGCCCTTGGAGCTATCCACGACGTCAGTTAATCCAAGGGATGAAATAAGTTATCCCATCCATCGATTTGAGAAGAGAAACGCTCTCTGGGTCTAGCAAAGACGATGCAGTGGTACCATTAAGAATCCTTCACGGCAATGATCATCCGATAGAGAAATCAATCGGAAACGATAGATTGCTGAACGCTCGATTACACATGGGGGGATCCATGGGTCGAAGAGTAAGAGAGATTCAGAGTCCTGGAACATATCGCATCGCCGTCGGCACTGTCGGTAAACTGAAACCAAGATGTTATTGTTGTACAAGAATAACGCGAGCTTTGTTCGCATAATTATTGTTTAGCTTGGATGCGAAATCTGCAAGACCACGGGTTCATTAAGTGGCTAGATAAGCGACGCTGGCTCGGTTTCTCTCCCCGTCACTTTATCCAGTGTCTGTCGACGTCAACTCCGTATCTACTTGCTTTCCTTCCTTCCTTCCTTCCTTCCTCTTTCTTCCTCGTTGTCCCTTCTTTCCTGTGAGCGATGGTGTATTACCAAGTTTTCAACTCAGCAAATGGATAGCCCTGCTTAGCTAAGCGAGTGACGCAATCGGGGGTGAACGTGAAATAAAGGTAGTCCCACATAGCTATAAAAATATTGTGATTTCGTGTAGAGCCTAAAATGGTATTGGACGTTTTCCTACGATCTTATAAATCGAGAGTATAAAGCTCTCGGAGAATATTCTCGGTTAGTCGATATATACGAGTATTAATGCTGTATGTCAGTGTTAAGTAGCGATAAGAGAAAACTGATAAGATGCCTTTTTTGCGACACTTGGTCGAAATTGGACAATTTCCAAGATAACGGTGGTGAGATAACTCACATCGCGGTATGCGAGAACTACAATAAATTCACGCTCTAAGATCAAAGGAAAGTTTGTTGCCGGCGAGTCTGACCGAACTTGAAGTAAACCGCGGGCTACAAGATGCATAGCCGTATAAACGGAACTGCACTGAGCATGCGCAGAACTCTACGAGTCACGGTAACAATTTAACTGCAGTTGCGGCAACAAATCAGCCACTTCAACTCGAATTATATACAGAATTACTGTAGGGGCTGCTGCCTACGGGAACTCGTGTGCGATAAATTTCGAGAATACCGGATAGCATCGATCACAAAGAGAATTTCGATATGTGCCTAATGAGTCGCTGGGTCAACGAGGAAAGAATCCGAGTAATACGATATTTCATAAAGGGACCCCTGCCTCTACGATTAACCAAAGGGAATCGTTCGGTGAGGGTTTTATTCTCTTTGTCGACGAGGTCTTCCTCAGGTGGCTTAATAAGGACATTTGCAGCGTCTAATTAGAAACAATGCTACTCATCGAGAGTGTAGTTAGCCTAAGAGCATTTTGGTAAATTGCCAAATATAAACCAACACGACATTCTCAGGCAGGTGGGCCACGAGAGCACAACCGAAAGCTACGTTGATATATATTCTTTTATTTCTAGCCAAGAAGCTCTTTTAGCGAATATGACGTCAGCATAACAAACAGTATGGTTCATTCACAATAAACCAGAAATATTGAGCTGATGAAAATGTCAATTTATTGACAGAGAAAATCTACGAAGACGCGTGGAAAGTATTATTTATTACTTTGATCTATATTTAAAGATCGTTCACTCATTGAAGATTGAGATAGGTCAGGTCGAATGATCTGAACCAATGTTTACCAAGGTTATACCAACGAATGGGATATATTGATTGCAACAGACCAGAAAGTCCAGGTCCAATATGTTCCTGTGCGTTATAATACCCAGGTGGAAGTCCCACAGGTCCTTACGATTCCATAAGATCGTATTCCAGAGTTACTGAAGAGTTTACAGATGGAAACTTCTTTTGTTCGAAACACATGAGAAGTTCTTTCAGATGTATAGGTTCCTGTTGGCAGAACGAGTAAATCACGTTAGGTCGAATTTTTGCGATACTGGTATAAAGTATTACCTGGTGGCATATGATACTTCATTGAAGTAAACATTGCTGATCAAGTAACCCGTGACACAGCGGCCACTGTGATCGCATCAATGATAGATTCAGCTGTACTATCTTGTGGTGTCAGACAAACGATACCAGTAGTCAGAGTCAGCGTTGAGTTAGACTGATCTCTGCTCCCGTCTGCTCGACTACCCTTTGACTTGTTTTGACCCACTTTGCTGTACTAGATGTCTACGACAAGCAGACATAATAAGAAGTCGAGTCGACCCCGATACACTGCAACATTAAATGACAGAGGACTCGGATGAGACATTAGATATTTTTACAACAGATTCTTATCGTATGGTAATAAAGATACGATAAAAATGAATAGTTATCTCTAGGAATGGATTCTTATGATTTTATGGACATTGTCTATGCTTTTATATAATTGTACAAAATAGTCAGTCCTACAGTTCGTAGACTGGAGTCATTGAATGTCGAACTTTTTCGACGATCTACATCAATTTCCGATTTATTCGTATAAACTCGACAGAAGTTCTCGGATCTCACCGTAGCTGTCAAGAGCACGCATGGCTCTTCGAACTTTTGACATGGAAGAAACGTCAAAGCGCATTTGAAAATTGCTAAAACTCACTTATTCCGGACTGAAGATGCTGCGCGTCTTACGGTAACACTCGATGGCCAATGTCTGTACGTATATGAGGTAAATAGTTGCATCTTCGATTTTGAACTCCGTAGCTGTTTTATTTTTGCAAGAAGACGATTATCGATATCGACGTTGAAATTGTTGAGTGAATTAATTCCTACGGGATAAGGATTACGGGAATCCCTAAAACATAAAAAAAAACGTAATTAAAGACAATGTAAATTTTTAATTTCCATATTTTTAATTTGACTCAAATATATTATAGTCGTTTGTTATGTACATATAAGATGGATATAAAAATACAAGAATACTGTTATCAATTAGTGAAATGGATGCTCTAAGTAATCAACAGGTTTTCTGATCGATATGCGACTCATCGGCGTGATAAAGAGTTCGCTGCTTCATCGCTCCTCGTAATTAGCAGTTTCTCCAGCTGACTCGACGACGCGTTTTGAATCCTTAAGCCTTGTACTCCGGGGAGCAGACTTTGGACCAGGAGAAAGAGGAGTAGCAGCGATATCAGAAGAAAAGGATGGACTGAGAAAGATAGATAACAAGAGATCCAGGGGATGAGGATGGAGATGAGAAGAAGATTGAGCTGCACCCTCATAGTAATACTGCCAAATGAAATGCCCCGAAATTTCTACCCCGCCAATTTGTATTATGGAAATAGCTCACTCGAAAACGAATATTTTTTAGGGAATTCGCCAAAACGAAGTCGGTTCGCGAATTTTTTAACCCACGCATGTGACGTCAGCATCCGATCTAGAGTAATTTTCAACCCTTCGTTAGCTATAAGATTAAAAAATGAATAAAAAAACATTGTGCCACCCGTTACATACTTATACGTAATATCATGCATAATTTTAAGAACGTATATAGTACTGTATACCTAGAGCTACGTATGCATATGTTCATACACACGTACAGATAGGACGTTCCTGAAAAGCTCGGAAACTCATAATAATTTACCCGACTAAACTCCATCGGCAGGCAAAACTCATAATTCACGAGGCGAAATAATTACAATTTATATGCGATTATACGCGGGAGTGTTGGATTTTCAGGGGAACGTTACAGCTGCGCAAGTTACTGGAACTGCAGAAGCAATAGGCGAGCATATAGGCCGCAACTGCGCCACTGCATTTGGGACAATAAATATACGGTGAAACAAAGTGTGATTTGCGATGTGACGGGTTTACAATGCTGTGAAACGGCAATAGTTAACGTGGACTTCACGGACTTATGGGCTTTTTACGGCGGTAGGACTCCTACGTAAAATACGAGGCCGATGCGCCGTAACAATAGTAAAAGGAAGAAGAAGAGTTGAAATGAAAGAAAAATAATAGCCGAAAATTTTATTAAGTCAATCGGACACGTTCAAATCGTTTTCGACAGGACACTCGAAACTATTCGAATTCCCTGAAATCTCTATTTCGAATTCTCTAAGACCTTTAATCGAAATTCATCCGACTTTATCTCTTGCTACGAGAACGTAGCGTGCGCAAGCTGCAACTGCACGACCCTGGCGTAATCCTAATCGGCCAGGGCTCAAGGATTGCTTAGTTTAAACTGACTAAATCGTATGCAAGTTAGTTTCTATGGGACACTAGTTGAACAGCTTGCCCGGTTATGGTAAATCCACACTCCCAAGTACGAAGTTATAAGGAATATTAACATACGTTATGCCTTTAGCATCTTCGGATTGAGATATATGTACCATATATTTCTTTCATCAACCATATATCATATAAATATATATACGTCCGTTTCATAATATATGTATAGCTGTATCTATTTATCGCGGCAAATTGGCACGTGTAAATTTTCAATCTGCCGCTCGATAATGAACGATGCTAATTAAAATCGTGTTGAAATTTATATAATTATCTTGCTGAACGAGATCTTAAAACGTTATTGGATTGTTCATTAGCTTTAATAATACTATGGAAAATTGATGTATGGTTAATTGGGTATATGGATTTGTTGATTTTAATACCATTATTTATTGATTCTTTCAGGAGCTATCTTTCACGATGGAGATGAGGAGCACCAGACTGTCTTTCTTTATGCAATCGATCAAATCAAGTACGACAGTAAAGCACCTACTTTCGAGTACGAACCAATCATCAAATGGATATCCAGTCGCACTGATAGCTTCTCCACGCAAACAGCTGGTGAGTGTCACGTAATTAGAGATTATGTGAAAATGAAAATTTTATTTCTATTCGGTGTTTAAAAGAAAATATATATATGTATATACCAAGCGGAGTGAATTAAAGTGCAAAAATGATATGGATGGACGGTATTGCTAATTAATTAATGTTTATATATCAATGGAAGCGGTTACTGATCGCGGTTAAATATTCCATTAGGTTTCGCGAATGAAATTAATTTTTTTTCGCAGAAACGATGCGAGTTGTATCTGAAATAATAATGATGAAATATTCGCTAAATTTACAGACAGAAGATTTTTTTGAAAATATTAATTCTGAAAAATTATACAGCACGTATAATGATGCTAAAAAAAATGCCCCGTCCCTTGAGAAAAAATTCTATAAACTTTATTAGATCAAGGGATATTGGCATTTGCGAATTTCCTAAAAAAGTAAATACCATTCCTTACTTCTTCGTGATCTCCTACCTCATAGTCAATCCCCTTCAGCATCTCGTTCTCAATCACCCTCATTTATCATCCCCTACCTTTTAAGGTATTCCGAGCGTAAGACGACAACCTTCAGAAATTAATAATTTGTTGCCATACGACAATTTCATCACGTAGCGTCGCGTTAAAAAATCTCAGGCTCAGTTACGAAGCATTTAATAATAAATTGTTACTTGAAAAAAATGAAATATTATTACAGAGATATATAGATAAAATGTCCTTTGCGCGTTTCAGTCGCATATTTTTCATGTCTTCAAATCTAAAATCTAAAACGTGCAATGAAATCAGCGGATATCGGAGATTAAGTACCGCACTTAAAAAATTCGAGCTACCAAAGTTTTTCACGATCGAAAATTACAAAATTATATAAAAATTCTAAATTTCGTATGCTTTATGCATCACAGAGTTTAATAAAAATCTAAAATCGTTTCATCGCGGTACAACTTTATATGCTCGAGAATATTAGGGACCCCGCTTGGGCATCCATAAAAAAATGGACTTCCGCCCTGGGAATACCTTAACTGCTTAAGAGAGTCTTGCCAATTTCCCAAACCTTCCGCTCATCGTTCACTTAATTATTTTTTGTCTTTATTTTCAACGCAGCCCGCGAGCTGATCGAAGAGGGCGTGGCGGCGATTTTTGGCCCGACGAGTCCACATACTCGTGGCATCGTCTCCAGCATCGCGGCGACTTTCGAAATACCTCACATAGATTTCATCTGGATCGCACCCGAAGAGTCTATTTACCCACCCACAGGCATCAACGTCTACCCCAACAGCAAAGACGTCATCCAAGTAAGCTCAAATCGATTACCGGTTCTAGTAATTCCAGATTGAGGTCCAGAATATATCCTCAACATCCGATTTCACCCAAGTCGTTAAAACGATAAACCGATATACACTGTGATGAAAAAAAAAACAAAACTTCATCTCGAAAGCAGCGACACTTTAATACCTGCCTTGATGCAATTTGGCCATAGCGTATACCAATATGTGCATGTATATAATATACTAACACGATATATCTATATATACTGAGATATATACATAGTTACTTACGGATCCACATAAGCGTGTATACATAGACGAAGAGACGAAAACTATTTCGTAGTCATATGTAGAATAACACAGTGGCACATGTGTACCACCATTCCACTCTACAATAATCCCATTTTATCTCCAGCGAGTCCTGCCATTCCCACTCTAAGAGGAATTTCGTGTATCTATATTTTATTTATTCGCCCCGCTCGGAAGTTCTGAATAAAGTAAATTAAAAGGTGAAAGAAAAGAAAAGAAAAAATTAGAAAAAGGTAGAAAAGTCGAAAAGAAGGCTTCTCTGCCTTCTCGTTTATTCAAGTATATTGTTGCCCACTGATAATACGGTTAACGGGAAACGGTAGGCGCCCGCCTACTTATGAAATCTCCAAGAATTCTTCAGGAGCTCCATATTGATACTCTCTCGACCATGAAAGACGGGACCACGTAGTTCTTGAAATATTTCGCAAGCATCTCCGAACAAGACGAAGTTAATTCTATGCCCGGGAAAACCGGAAGCTTATTTCGGTTGGTTCCCTCGAGAAAACTCCCTCCTGGGAAGTCTCTTCTTATTCGTCATTAAAATCGTGAATATTGACTGTTTATGAAGTATCTGCGTAACAGAGGCGACGAATAGGACATTGACGCCAATCGTCAAATTGTTCTCATCCCAAGTTGGGTGGCGCTGGGTCCAAGTGGAAGGTCGCCGTCGCGACGGCACTAAGACTTTTCTTTGAGTGGTGAGAGTGGGAATATTGGGCCAACCGTAACTTTTTATTGTCGAACTTTCGTCAATAAAGCTCCGCTAATAACTCAAGCTTGATTCACAGGGTCGAATTAACCGATCTGATTGGCCTCTTGCTCGTCCTTGAGATTCGCTTAACGACGTCTTAATTTTCACGATCGGCAAGATAAGTACTTTCCGGACGCCTCACCCATTAGTGTAATCTCATTGGATTTCGTTAACGCACCGAATCCACTTGGAGTTTCAAACCCTGAAAAATATCGTCAATTTTTGCCAATTTTATCAAAATACTCATTCCTCAAGATCGCCTTTAATATTATGTAACGTGCATCGCTCCATGCAATAGCTGTCTCTCGTGGAAAATTCTATGAGTAGGAAAAGCCGCATCTGACCTCGTACTATACTACAGTAATATTGTAGGTAAAATAGGTTGGGTAATACCTACCTACTATGTAAATTCGAATTTTTCTTTGCGAGCCATTTTCATTCGGCCCTTCGTTCCGGATCATCGAATTCCAAAGAGATACAAATCCTTTGCCGAACGTAAAGTACCTGATTACATTAATCAAACCGACTCGATTTGGTTAGGCATTTTAAGAAATGTCAAAAGAATAATTAAAACGGGTATTGAAAATACTCGTGAAATTACTTGAAATCGTTGCAATTATCTGTAAAAACGAAACTTTGCGATCGAAGTAGATAGTAACTCGTCAATCGATCCTTAAGCCCCTATTGGAACTCCGCATATTTGATTTAACGTCCTTTTATCATAACTCATTCGTTTCTCGATGGGAAATTACTTTGGCGTGATATAAACCTGATGACCTTTTAATCTTCTCAGGCTATTGCTGACCTGGTTAAAGCTATGAAGTGGAAACGATTAACGGCCATCTACGAAACCAGTGATACACTGACTCGCATTCAGCACGTTTTGTCGTTACAAGAACCAGATGTCATGGCAGTGAACGTCCGTGAACTCGGTGAACCCGATTATCGACCTCTGCTAAAGAGCGTTATAAAGTCACAAACCTGTGTCCTCCTGAGCATCAATTTCGAGACTATATACACTGTCTTTGCGAATTTGAAGGAAATAAGGCCAAGTATGGATTACCTGTATAGCATCGTAGCGGATCTGGTAAAAAGATTGATATAATATTTAATAATCTTATTACATTTATATACATCGTATAGAATAATTCGTTTGATATACCAAGGAATTTAACCTGGACAGAGGATAGGGACGGTAAAGAGATACAAAAATTACATCATTGTTATTCGTGTAACAAATAAATAGTACTGTCTCGGATAATTAGATGGAAAGTTAGTATATCCATATTGTAAAGAAATAATATATACAAAGTAACATTTTATACGTCCTTTCAAGTTTGGGATTAATTTCACCGAAAAGATGTTACACGGCTATTTGCAACCCCAAAAAATGCAGACCCTTATCAACGTCACTAACCTGACTTCGTTTTCGATAAAAATTTAATAACGTTACGCAAGAAAGCTCAGAGACGCCTTCATAAATTGTCAAGTCCGAGTGTCCGCGGAAGATGCGACAGCTCGGACGTGTAGGAAATATCACGAATAAATGAACGTATACAATAAAATCGGCTTGGCACGTTCGCCGACGAATACATATTTTCACATGTGGAATTGACAGTATTAATAATATATGACACAATCTCCATCTTGTAGGATATGCGGAGACTGCCTTTACAGAAGGCGCTTAATCAATCCAGGAGTAATATAACAGGATTTGAATTACTCACAGAAAACGCTAAGGACGTTTCTATGAGCCTTAAATTCGATTTGCAGGTAATTATTGGTCATTTAATTAAATCTTATTACCTCAGTTTGTGCAGCCATCTTGTTACACTCATGTTCACCCAAACCACTTGTCGTTTGTTTTCATAAAATATCAAATCGTTATCCTTCCAATACGACTCTCCCGCGTCCTATCTCGTATCTCAACTAACCCCAATTGAAAGTATCTCGAGGATATCTCGCTCGATTTAACCGTCGCGGCTGAACAGACCTGAACCTACGTACCTATCGCTAGTATCGACGTGAAATTTTCTAACTGCTAAAATTCGGTGCGTTACGAGAGGTCAAATCTCTCTCTTGAGAGTACAAAAAGTTCTTTACGTTTCTACCATATGATATTACAGTATCAATTGTTGCCAACTATGCGATACTAAGAACCGAAAACTTCATTAATTCGTTACATCGTTTCGCGTGTACTAGTATCTACATAGACAGCTACTGAGAATATTATCCGAAGTATTCTTCTAGAAACTTCGATATTTCACGTGGGAATTCATAACTGTTTAAAACCCTTTGAATGATCCAAACACTCAAACCCCGTTGGGTAGAGTGGGACTAAAAAGCCGCGTGTAATCTTAAAAGCGTTTTGTAATAGTATTACGATTTTATTGTATTAATTCAATGATATTATGAAAAAATATCTGCGATTATTCTACGACGATTTTTTTTTCGTAATATCGTTTAAACGTGTATTAGAAATGAAGGACAATCGAATTCTCATCGAATAACCTCCAACGCGTTTTATGTCGAACGTCATCGAGGAAGAGCTCATTTCGTACGCGGGCATAGTTGAATTTGACTTGCTTGATGTAATTCCTTCATTAACCCCCTCGTACGGCAAAGGTACCGTTTCGAGTGTGCAATGGCTTACTCATTCTGCGTACCAGCCCACGACACGGTACTTACTACCAGCTGACGGCATCCCTTAATTTTCGTTTCATTAGCCTTACCCCACAGTTTGCATTGCGGGACTATACAAAGACGTTAAACGGCGTATAGAGCTAATGCTCCATTATTCTGCGAAAGAGACACTTACGAAACACGATAAAGGAAGGCTGTACCCTCTGTTGAAAACGATTAGCAAAAATTTGTTTGGTAGTAACGACGGAAGCAATAGGAAGCGGCCCGTTATATGAGAATCCTGTACGAACTGAATTTCACAACTTTAGAAATGACAGTTATTGGTTTATTTTGTACTTTAATATTTAGGACTTAATATGCAACACTTTTCACTACTTTTTATGTATACAGGTCGAATCCGCTCTGCTTTACGATGCTGTCTTTCTGTTGAACGACGCACTCACTGTCCTGAACGAACGAATACAAGATGGCAGCATGCAGACGGTAATCGAGCCACCGCAGTTATCTTGTAACGGAAGTGGAAAGTACTCTGCAGGTCCCCACATTACCAACATTATGCGCGAGGTAAGATTCGCTTAGGGAGTGATGTTTTTAAGTGAAAAGTGTGAATTACTGTTACTTTGAATTGAAATTTAGATTATCTTGATGCTACAGAAATTCTCTTGTTAAAATAATTATGAAGCATTACTTATCTCACCACTTTTTCACGCTTTCGCTCTTTCTTATCAACCGAGTTAAGAAAAATACGCTACCGAGTGCACGTTCATCATGTTACGTTGAAGATAGCGCTTCTCCTGGGAAGAAAGTATGGTGTATTTAAACTTGCTTTGAAAAGATTCAAATAAATTTAATTATTTATTATAATTTGTAACTTTAATTAAATCTTTTAATTGTTATATGGCAATGTTACCGTACGTATGTACAGATATCGAAAGAAGGAAAATTAACCGGATATATGGTATTTGACGAGGAAGGAAATCGTGAATTCGAACTGCCAATAGTAGAATATCAAGCTGCGAATTTTGTACAAACCGGAGTTTGGACCAAAGATGATGGCCTTCAATTTACAAGAACAGAAAGCGATCGTGAGGGTGATATAATTAAAAGTATCGAACAAAAAGTTTTCAAAGTCACTACAAGAGTCGTAAGTATCCCTCTGTATGTATTATAAATATAAACATTCATGTATAATTTCAAATAATTTTTAGGGTGAGCCGTACGTAATACCGGTTGATAATGCATCTACTCGTGGAATTGTCATTGGGAATGGGAGATATGAAGGCTACTGCATTGACCTTATTGATAAGATTGCCAAAAATCTCAAGTTCCAATATGTTTTCGAATTGGTACCTGACGGAAACTACGGATCGCGTAATAAAAAAACAAATGAATGGGACGGTCTCATCGGACGCCTACTGAACCATGTAAGACATAAGCAGAGATGTCGAATGATTTTTGAATAAATACGAGACAATCTCGATACATACAAATCCAATGCATGGCTACATCGAACTTCCTTGTTTTTCTTGCAGGCCGCTGACCTCGCCATATGCGATCTTACGATAACGTATGAACGAGAATCTGTTGTCGACTTCACTATGCCGTTTATGCATTTGGGTAAGACAATTAAGCGAGTTGTTATAGAATAAGCAAAGTATATTGATTAAATGTGCGTATTTCTTATTGAAATTTATTTTTTTATATAATCTTAGGTATTAGCATTCTATACAGCAAATCGGATCCAGAGCAGCCAAGCCTTTTCTCCTTTCTCTCACCCTTATCCCCCAACGTTTGGATTTACATGGCTACAGCATATTTAGGCGTTTCTGTCATGCTCTATGTTCAAGCAAGGTAACGAAATTATTTATTATAAATTGAAATAACAAATTCAAAAATATTTCCTACGCCATTTAACAGAGACTTTTACGTATTTAACCAAAATTTCCATAACGATACATGTAGTTACAATATACTGCTTCGACGGCATATCAATATTTTTAATCCTATTTTAGAATATCACCCGGCGAATGGGACAATCCCCATCCGTGCAATCCGGAACCGGAAGAGTTGGAGAACAATTTCAACCTAAAGAACTCGCTCTGGCTCACTATGGGTTCCATTATGCAGCAAGGCTCTGATATTCTCCCAAAGTAAGATTCGCCAAAAGTGCAAACGTTAATCCGACCCGAAGCCTCCGATCTACCTCCTTTTTCACTGTCCAATAGAGATCTGCCAGCCTTATCAATCTGCTTGTCTCGGTCTAGTTATCTACGAAGTACAAATATTTTTGAAAAATATTTGCGTCACCGTATATACCTACACGGGTCAAAATCAATACCGTCTCATCGTAAAAGTCATGAAAGAGGGAGCCGACCGATCGTTCCATCCACTGGCATTCTCAGCTTCCTTCAGCTTCCTTCATCTTCCTCCCGGACGGCATTCCCCGCCGGAAGTATCCTTTGTGATTACGGCATCTCCTAAACGAGCGACGCTCGTTTACTCGTACGTAGCATCAATGCCGATAATTTATGCCCGATCTTCGATGCAGGCAAGATCGAATGATTTTAGCCGCAGATGGGCTTTCACCCGCGGTGCATCCATTATGCGTCGGCTATGGCCTCACGGTGCTAAATGCACTCCATACAAAGAGGGCAGACTCGTAGCTCCGGCGGTCGCTAGTTCCGAGGAAAGTTTCTAAGCAGCTTCCAAGGAAGCTGGCCTCTGGTGTCGCCGGCATTTTTTTACGACAATTAAGTTTAACGAGGCACTGTTTGCCGGACGTACTTGAAGCGGCTTCCCACTTATTAGCGCTGCCACGGCGCTAACTCTTCTCTGTGACATCACGCGTGTTTGCTCGCCACATACTAATGCTACTCAGTGTTTATGTTGTCAAGACTCACATCCACGACCCTCGGCAAACACTCGTCACTTACGTGCGCAGCTGTGATACGTCATACGTGAAAAGCACGAAGATGCCCCTTTTACCTTTTAACCTGAACCTCACTGAAAGTGCGATTTTAGATTTTTCATTACTTTCACCCGCGACAATTACTCTCATTACTTTCCTCGCTCAGCGCGTACATAGGAAACCCTAATGATTTATGTATCTTCTTAGCCGTCCTACACCTCCGTGCAAATTCTTCACGTTCTTTCGCCAACTTCACTCCGCTGACAAGATTTATCGGAACTTTGACGTATCCGACACCTTCTTGCGCTCTGCGTCTTGCATATCTCTCTTCCTTTCGATTCGAGGCAATAAATCATCAAGAGAGACGCCTTGACGAGCACGATAAGAGTGCGCGATTTGCACGAAGTTTATTAAGTTTTTTAATCTATCGATCTGCCACGTGAACGTTTACTAATATTGAATACAAGGTACATAAGTTTTTTTTTAGGGCCCCGTCTATACGCATGGTTGCGAGTATGTGGTATTTCTTTACCCTCATCATGATCTCCAGCTACACGGCTAATTTGGCAGCTTTCCTTACCACTGGTAAAATGGAAACGCAAATTCACAATGCTGAGGATCTATCCAAACAGACTAAGATTAAGTATGGATCTGTGGATGGAGGATCGACAAAGTCATTCTTTGAAGTAAGAATACTATTTTTATTATTTCTTATTAATATTTAATTAAAATAGCACTGTGTCTCCTTGGAATATCTACAAATAATATTTATAGTCAAAGAATTCGATTTCAACAGTCTCACTTTGATAACTCAAGTCTTCATTCAGGGATCGAATTTCTCAACGTATCAACGTATGTGGGCGGCCATGAACGAGGCCAGACCTCGAGTATTCACATCGAGTAACGACGAAGGTGTTGAGCGCGTTTTAAAAGGCAAACAAAAGTACGCGTTTTTAATGGAGTCAACCACCATATTGTACAAGATACGAAGAAATTGCAGTCTCGTGCAAATAGGAGGAACTTTGGACACCAAAGGTTACGGAATTGCAATGCCTCGAAGTAATTAAAATTTTTATACTAATTTCATGTGATTATTTTATAGATTAAATTTTTTCACTAAACTCACGTCTTTTTTTTTTCTTTTAATTCACGTATTTCAGATTCTCCTTATCGCACGACTATCAGTGGCGAGATTCTGAAGCTTCAGGAAAACGGGGAACTGACGAAGCTCCAAAGAAAATGGTGGGAGGAAGAGCACGGTGGCAAGACGTGTGATGAAGAAAACACGGAGGTTGATGATTCGAGTGAATTGGGACTGGCGAACGTGGGTGGTGTTTTTCTTGTTCTAATGTGCGGCTGTGCATTCTCTTTCCTGGTCGCCATACTAGAGTTCTTGTGGAATATACGCAAAGTCGCCGTTGAGGAAAAGGTACCTATACTATATATATATATATATACTACCAAAAGAAAGACTCTCCCCAATCCTGTTCATCATTCATAATGCGAAGAACAAGGCACACGTTAACGAGCTGGCCTAAAACAATTTTCTTTGGCAGATCACACCCTGGGAAGCACTAATAGCCGAGCTCAAGTTTGCCGTAAACATTTGGGCGAAAACGAAACCGGTTAAGGTGGCGAAAAGCAGTAGCGGTACAAGTTCAGCTGCCGGGGGACTTGGCAGAGCAGCGTCCACTGCCAGGTCCATTGTAGGATCTTTCCTACGTCTCGACAAGCTCGACAAATTCGACAGGGACAACAAAACTAATTGACATGTATAACAGGAACAATGGGATTGACTTATTATTAATTACTTAATTGATAACATAATCGATAATCATATTAATCATTTTGACTCAAGGTATAAAAATTTTGATTGGTTTTTATCTACGGTGTTGCCATTTTTAATCACTGTAATCATCATTTTATTCCTCGAAACTCTGAAGTTATTCGAGTCGGATAATCATTGTTATGAAAATCTTCTGCGAGTCTCGGAATCTCTTATTCATTTTTATTATTATGACTATGGAAATCCTATACTGTATTTTGAATAGGCACCGAATAACTTTGGGTCGAAGGTGGGACGTGAAAGACCACACGGTATAACGTCATACACTGTGCGCCACCATTGGCGACCCACAATATAATGCCATAACTTTTTAGGCACGAACCGTCCTGTATTTTATGGCATCCATAGACAATGCATTGTGTATTCTTCACTGCTCTTATCCGTAATATATCTGTCAGCCACGGCGACCCGATGGTCCAAACGAAACCTCAAAAACGCCGACGTGTTCATCGCGCGCGGTGCCTCGTGTGGTTAGAGAAGAAGCTTGGATACTTGCGTTATGTTTTCAGAAGTTATAGCTTCCCCTTTTTTTCCTCGCTGTTGCAGCAAACTTCTAAATAAAGCTTATCATTAATTCAGTATCAAACACGATTGTTGGATTCGTGAGGAAGAGTTTAATAAAAATGAAATTCCTTCGTAACTTTAAATTTTACTTAAATTCGTGTCGTTTCAGCGAGAACGAAAAATATCTGGGACATAGGTTATTTTCTTTATTCGTATCTTTACAATGGACAAAGTGAAAATTCTCGTTGAAGTATAGTTAAGAGTTTTATCCGAAACCGTAAAAGTTACGAGTAAAGTTTTTCGTGATGGCACAGCAATCCGAAGATCATTTAATTTTCTGAAACTTTCGTATCTCCAAGAAAAATATATTTAAGATGAAAAAAAGTGAAATTTAATGCAAAATGATTCATTTTACTGTATTACTTATGTGCGTTGGTGAAGAGATTATTGTTAAAAATGATCAAATCGATTATCTCGAATGGACGGTTAATTATTGGGCAATAAAGTGAATCGAGTGTAGGAGATCAGACGTAAAATTTTTAAATCACGAGAGACTGGCTAGTTAAGCTTAAGTCTGGGATCACACATGGAAACTTGTATCAATCCGGCAGGCGGCTCACTTTCAAGCCACGTTGCGTGGCTTCGGTCCTAAACTGCTGCGACGAGAGAAATATGAAACGATCTTGATATTAATTATCATCCAAGCGACGTATTAATGGCTTATTCTACGAGATAGCAGACAAGAAAACTGCGCCCTAAATCATAGCCAGCCCCCTGCACGGGTGTTATGATAAGTCCTTTTTAAGAGGGTAGACCTTATAAAAACATAGCGGGGAAGCAAAAGAGTCAAAGAAATATAGAAATAACTCTTTTCACCATTAAAATACAAAAGACGCCCATAGGAAAGTTATATGCGCCCATTGCTTACGGGATCTAGTGGAACCCGCGAGATTAAGGAGTACTGCGGAGATCTTTTATCCTTTGTAAAAATAAAGTGGTCCAGGAGGATACAAACGAAGAATAGCCTGAAGACGATCGAGATGACGTTAGTGAATTTTGTGACATCACGGGACCTTAATTCATATTGAGTGTACATCTAGCTGAAAAAATATTTCAGGATGCTGCTGGACCGAAGCTCCTTTAATACCATCATCCTCCAGGATCCTTTACGTAATAATACAGCATAAAAATATATCTCGTAGGATCTTTATGTTATTCCTATGCTGTAGGTATGTGCATCGTACAGCCGTAGAGTGATGGCGGTAGCGATGCTGTAGGTCCAGCGCAGAATACAACAATATTTGGACTTGGTCATAATGGCGTTAACGAACCGTTCCCTAGGTTTAGGGGATTTTCGTCTCCAGCTAACCCCCGGGGTCTCCGCGTACCCCCCAGGGTACGCGGCACCTTTGTGTCATTATTGCTAGGGGACGTTTCGATTCGACTATGGCACCGAATGGACCTGCCACGAATAACGATAACTTCTCAAAGGAAAAGCCCCGGCCAAAGTGCTTCGAGCGGGCGAGATGGTTTGCGCAACAAACGCCAATGCTTAATTTCATTTACGCTTATTTTCTTCCTCTCGGACATTGCCGAATGCGAATTGTCTCAAGTCACGAGAAGTACGTGGGTAATTTGGAAAAATTGATGAAATCGTTGAAAAAGGCTTAATTATTTATTAACATTTACAACGGAACGATTATCATTTGTATCCATGCATAAATGGCGGATGATAAACTTTGATTAAAAAAAAAAAACCAATGCAAAAAATTTTACTGCAGAAGAAGTACAATTTTGCGAATCGAATAAAAGTTAATGACCGAAAGATTTTCTCGCTCCGCGCCACTGTACTTCCACCGGTTGGTCTTAATTATGCAAACGAAGTAAATACAATGTAAACTCGAAGCCAGCAGGTTGCGAATTTTCGCAACGTGTGTAAATAACGTCGCGCAATTACATGCAATTTACGATACTGAACGGGTTAGAGTGCATAATAAATTTAAAATATCCATACAGCCTCTCCCGAATTACTTTTTTCAATTTCGGCTGTGTTTAAGGAATTTCATAAATATATACATATATATATATACATATACCCTACAGACGTACTCCTGCGTGTCTCGTAATTGTTTACGCTAAGTATCGAAGTGGAAATTTAGCTCATTAATAATGACTTCATATTCGGCACTAATAGCATTACCACCGGTGATCAGACGGCGTGTAACTATTCACATAAATATTCTAAATGGGTGAATTTCCAACGAACCAACACGCAGAGACATTGACAGCGACAAGAAGAAGACCTCCAAGGTATTCGAGTGATTCATAGAAGTCCCGAAAAAAGGATCGGCAATTATTCAAGATGAGGTGTTGTCCTGTACAAACAGTAGACGCGTGGGAGGTCCTCTTGTGCCGATCAGGACGAACCCCCTGCCGATCGTCCTGCCGACGAACCTGACGCCTCTATTTGACTCGCTAAGTACTTTCATGCCGTTCCCTTCGGCTACCTCAAAGATCTTCAAAGTAACAATGCATCTATTTGCTTTCCTTCCTTGAAAACTGCGCCGCCCAGTGACGGTTACGTCGGGACCCCCCGTGCCCCAAGAAGAAGCAAGCGACGCATCCCGAGGGGATAGAGACGTGAGATGCCGTCGCGACGCGCAGCGCCGACGTCAAAATGGTAAAGCATGCTGAGTGAGTCGTGATACTATTGAAAAGCGAAGAGACACGTCTGCTTGGCGACATACATACGCGTACCAAAGAGCGCAACAGGAAGTGTCATAGGGAAACGAATTTCCTGAAAAAAAAAGGAACGGCGGGAAATTCAAATCGCTCTTTTCGTTTTTTTTTTCATTTGAAAGAAACGAGGATGGGCACCAATGAAATTTTTCCTCTTCCACTAACTTCTTTCTCCTCTATATATTCTGTTCACTCATATACAATTTACTGATCCCTTTTGCGACCTCTCGCTCTCCTGAGAATTCTCTCGATTAGGTATATGTATATAATACGTCTATCTGAAAGTTGCGCTACTCCTTTGCGCAGCTTGCGCACCTGACGAGAGAGAAGGAGAGATGCGCGTGCGCGCACTTGCGGACCGGTTTTGCAAAATCAGAGGGATTCCGCGTAACAATCCGTTCCAAGTAGGGGATAGCAGGGATCGCCGGCACGAAGTATCATGGCGCGCAGTAAGCATCGGTTGCATACTGCACGTTTTTCGTTAGTTCGCAAGGGGATGGAGAATTCCAAAGAAAGTCCTGACTCTTCGCACTTGGCTCTCTCATTCATGCTGAGTCTTTTCAATAAAATACCATTGCTATATTACACTTACATTATGCTCGCAGCATTCCGCCCTACTGTTTACGTCTATCTCCGTCTCCCTTTCTCTCTCGCTCTTGCCTGGAGACCGAAGCGATTGGTGTGTCGGTGCCGGCCAAAAGAGGCAAGAAGGTAAGCGCGGTAGCCAGCCCGGTCGGTAAACAGATTGGAATCCATTGAGCGAAGAAGAGTTCTATTTGATATAATAATACGATTCATTCCATTCCTGTGGACCAATTCGAGAGCCGCGCTCTCATTAGAGAGCAGCGGGAGGTCTCGGGCCAGGGTTTTCTATCCTACGTATACAGAGAGATACGTGCGGTAGCCGACTACACGGACTCTCTTCGAATCGCGGCAAATTAGAATTCTTACCCGGTGACGATGAGAATTTCGCTCGCTTTCTTATTTATCTCGAGCCGCGCTTCAACGCTTTGCTATACCAACTGAGATCTCTGTTTTTTTATTCAGAATAAAGCAACGATCCGTTCGAGCTCTCTTTTGCGCGTTATGAAACTCCTTGGACGGACGAACGTAGATGAACATTTTTTATAGGAAGAATTTGAAACAAGAATATATTTTTTTCATTTTTATGCATTGTCTCTTGATTTTCTTTAAATTAGTGAATTTTATATAATATGTTATGGATTTTGTACGATTATACGTGGTAGATTCTTATTTAACAAAATAAGGAAGCTTAACGCTGTAAGGAAGGAAGAAAAAAATCTTTAAATCGTCTCGATTCAGCAAAGAAAGAACGAAGTGACTCGATGTAATTTACAAACAGTCCCAAGTCCAATCTTTGAAGTGACTCGCAAATAACGCGGTGACTATCGCTTAAATCATATATACCGCTAATTTCAATTAATTAAATCAAGGTCCTTGCGGCAGGCCTTCGATGGAATTCAAAATGGCGTCACGCGGCGTGATCGTTCGCCTCGATAAATATCATTTGTGCCGCTTTTCTTTTTTGCCGCTCATTACCTAACGTAATTAAGGCGATAATGATTCGTAACCTTCGATGGAATGCGGCTGCCGTTTTCGATTGTCGATAAAATATTTTACTCCCCCCTACCCCCCTCCGCCCACCAAATTGATCAAAATCGATAAGAAATTCAAACGCTCGCTTATCCCTTCTATACTCCTGCTCTAGCATCTTCCTTATCGGCACCGCTTCCCAAGAAGGATGGAACCGACCTCGGAGCGAACCTATCGACCTAGTTAAAGATGTTCGCGGAGACGCTCGTAACGTCGCGACGGTCGATCAAGACGATACGTCAGAATGGCTAATCTCAATGGAAAGCCAGAAGAACATTAACAAAGTCAGCAGGGAGGTTCAAGCGCGAGGAAGATCTCAGCTTCTCAGCTTCTGAGCTCAAAGCCCGAACCGCGTCGAGGGAAGCAGGAATTGAAATTGATTTCGGTCGACTTCCATTACTCAAAGACGACCAGAAAAATGTACCGACAAAAGTCAGGACTGATCCTTCGAGGATAAGGGCAACTTAGTCCAGTCGAAAGAGGTTCCCGGCGGCCATGGCCCAGGAATTCTTGGCGTGTTTACCAGCAGGAGAGGATCCGTGACTCTCTTTGCACCGAGCCGACATCTTCTGCCGAAGAAGCTGGTGCCGACGACGTCCCTATCTTCGGGAAGAGCTTCGAATTTCCGATGGTATCGCGAGCTTTCCCAGACGTTGTGTTCCCAACCGTAGTTCGATATGACTACAGCCACGGAGATTCCCAATTCAGCATTAGACCCAGGAACAGCCACTCTATGACTCCTTTCAGTGGAACCATAATAACGTAATATACCAATAGATCAGCAAGCTCATCCATGTACAAGCTCAGCTAGAATATCTGTCGCCGATAAAAAGAGTACCAGCTGGGTCAAGCGAGGATCATCGGTCCATACCTATAGCAGCCTCCACGACAGAAAGAGAGGATCTCTGCGGCGACCTCATTCATAGTTTATGTTAAAGGAGGAATTCGAGCGTAGGAGGGCCCAGCATAGTGATGCGGCCAGTATGCAAAGCTAACTTAAGGAATACACGATGGTATCGGCGCTTGTTAGGCCTCCAGACTACCCCAGCGGGGTGCTTCCTCCGGCGGCGAACCTCCAAGACCAAGCCGAGTCAAGCCGCCCCCGGCTTGGAATCACCACATATCAAAACAGATCGTTAAAAACTAAGAGAAGTAACGGGGCTGAAGGTTGACTTACACGAGACACCATGTTACTCTTGATCAAATACAATTATTACATGTATAATTACCTTAAAACTTATTCCATACTGATTGCCTTCCTTATTGCATACCTTTCGTTCGTTTGTGATTCGAGTTGGTTGGGTATCATAGGATCGACCTGAGAATTCTATACCGGTCCCCGTAGATATCAAGGCCCTTTTCATTGGGCCCTCGAAATTTGATTTATGCTGATTAAAAGAGAGGAAGAGACCCGAAAGCGACTTTGGGCGGCTCTTTTCGAAAGAGAGGAGCATTAAAATTGTAACAGTAGTCGCGACACTGGTTAAGGTACCTGTATCTTAGCTCGGTAGCCCCAACGGTCTCCTTTAAAGTTTTAACGAACCGCCTTATCGGCTAATTATAAAGCCAGAGCTGTTGTACAAATAGCCAGGGTTTAGTGGATGTCGGTCGATAAGCCTCTGCTGGCTACCGTGCTCCTTATAACATATAGTTATTTACCAGGAGAAGACCTTGCCTCTACCAATACTTTAACTCTGTCTGTATACGTACTTACGACGCCTTCTGACTTCCATATTGAAAGAAGAATTTCGGTCCGGGCGAAAAGCATTCCTTGGGAAATTCCCAAAGCGTCGATACCGAACCTGCCTATAGTATATCGCCACATCCCAGACTCCTAACATTTACGTCTGTTACCGGCGACACTGTAACCTGGCAATCTACAAAAGCTACCACTCCGGGGACCTTATATCTTTTGCGAAAGGAACCAAGGATAACCGCCAAGTGCCAAATCACTGCCAGGTATACGTTAAACGCGTTTACTGACCTACGAAAGAAAAAAGTCACTAGAAATTACTAGACTGTTGATCATAGATTTTTAACTTATATACCATTTTTTTATACATTTTTATTCTGTGTATATATATAGTTCCTGCCGACTGTTACCTTGCCAATTGCTACACGACCGTGTAAAATCGGTAAGAGGATGCGTGCTTCGGGTACATAACCTGTATTACTCGGCAACATATTGACTCCATCCAGCTACTGGTTTTACGTTTGAAACCTCTTAGCGGGCCGGGAGTCTCTTTGGTTTCAAAGAGTCGTACAGGCACACCTGGACCTTCGTAGTACATATGTAAATTTAACCAGGGATACTATAGGGATAAGGAACGTTGTACCATAAATAATTAATTTTACAAAGAAGATATTCGGTCTTTTCTTTGTCTCTTTACAGCGAAGTACAGCGGATATAATACTAGATGTATGATTTACTTTGGAATTGAATGATAATCTTGCATTTGTTTCACAAGTAGGTACGTCCTTATGATTCTTGGGATTGGATGCTCGAGATAAGAGACGCCGGTGAGAAATGCTTAATTTATTTATGACGCGATACTTTCTCATTAGCATATCCATAATCTTGCGTCTCACTCCCACCGAATGACATGTCGTCTATCACCATCTGGATGCTTCTCTGAATCCCGGCTGCTGTTAAATATCAGAGCTATAAATTTTCGAATAATACGTGTTCCTTCAGCTATTACGAGTTGCTCGTTAATTGGTGGATTGCGTCTCCTGTGTTAACGAGATATAAAAATTGACACGTATTTTCCATTATGAAAATGGGATAGTTTTTTTTTTGGTTTCACTCATATATTTTTAAAGAGCGAATTAATCAGCAAAAGGTATGCATAACGTTGGCAGTATGTTATTATGGGAGATTGAAAAGAAACTCCCAGGATAACTTTAATGGGTCTTTGACGAATCGGCTGAACGTTTGACATTCGGAGGGTCTATTTCCCTGTGTTACGTAAATCGTAAAAGGACCCCCTTTTTTTTCGCGGAAACAATCAACGTCCTTCTTATAACGGATATTAAAAAAATACTCGTGTTAGTATATTCTTTCGTATATATTTGCGGCTCTCGCAAATCACTTCAAAGCAAATTCGAATCACTTAGCGACCGGCCCGCCAACCACACTGAAATCGCTTGTAAAGTATCCTTGTTAGTTTTACCGATTAGTTGGATGATTTTCAGGAATAGTACGCCCAGTTTCGAAAGGGGCTGTATAATTATGTAAAATAAGGAGCGTTAACAATCTCATCAGAGGGCAGAGCTTTTTAGTTCCCTCCGTGAAATATTTTTTTTTTTCAATTTTTTTTATTGCAATATAAGTAAATAGAAAAGATAGATTATATGTGGAAAAAAATGTTAAACATTTAATTTTAATAGAATCAAGATCACATGCAATTTTTTGTATTTGGATCAGAGGAATTTTTTATTTTTATAAAACCAGTGTATTCGGAATAGACGGTTGACACGAGGATCGGACAAACGTTCGCGTTCCAAGCTTATTCCAAGGAACATCTACTTTTTCTGAAAGGAGTCTCGCGACCCAGCCGGCATTTTAGACACGTATATCTCGGTTCCTAAATCTCGGTCGCTCACGATCCTTAACGATTTGTCCCGAAAGCAGAGCGGCGAAATATCTGCCGACAAATTCATCGGACCTAACGAACCGCCACGCCAAAAGCCAAGGGCCGAAAGATTGCAGCATTGCGATTTCCGGCGTTGATTTCGTCATGCCTTCTGAGAATTGGAATTTGTCACGTCCTCGTAGGATCTTTTATTATCCCGCGACCGATCCATCCTCCGTCTCGATGCCGAACCGGCCGATACATCACGCCAAAGGACAATCCGGAGAATCGCACCTGATCGTTCGACCGGTTGATCAATCACAGGATGAATAACAATTTTTTTAAAAGGATAGAAAGTGCCGGCACGACAGAAAGGATCCGAAAAAAGAAAGAGCATAATGAGACATTGAGAATGACGCGGGGAGCAGGTCAGGACATTCGAAGGAACAATATCCTTGGATGCATTCTATCCCGATCCATCTTTCTAATTTCGTCACGATATTTGACCGCTTATCCGACCTAGTGCCAGGTCGTCGGATTCTTTGACGGCATCACTCGGGACACTCCACAGAGAATTTTCAATTACAGTCTTTTATTGGCGCGACACGCCTTGCCACTCGAAATCACCACCACCACCCAAGTACATCCTCCATCTTCAACCCCATCGGTCCAACACCACTACCCCAGCATCCATAAACTTACCATCTCCGTAAACAACCCATGAAAATTCAATGGCCTAAATGAAGATGATATTTTATAATAAAGTTAAAAACAGAATACCTACCCCTTATTTTCCTTATATCTTACTTGAACACTGCAAAGATTTCATTCGCTGAGATCAAATCGTCACTGGCGTCCTTCCGTTATCTCTTATCCGTCCCCACGTTAATTGGCTCCTCTTTTTCCCGCAATAAACCTCATAACCATTACGATCGGCCGTTGTATACGATTAGGCTTTTTGCCGTCGGTTCTTCGCAGACAACAGCAATTATCCTCCTGCCGCGCAATGTATCCCAAGACGCACTGCATCTTCATGCTGGTTTCACATCGCGTACTCTCTCTCCATTCTGGGACATCAGAGAGGACTTCCGATCTTTTGAATATTCCCGCGTTCCCTGGACAAACTGACGGAATCTCTCCTTATATGCTCATACGCCGTTGATGATCCTGCCAGCTCCTGGCTCTGCTCCTACGTCTTTGAACTGTCTGGCGCCCCGACGTCGTACCTAGATCCTCTAGTCCAACGGAATCACTCGACTCCATGCTACGTACGATACCAACGTAGACAGCTACTTGGCGCGATTCTCTCCACCATTCCGTCTCGTGCTTTACGCCAAGTGCACACTGTCATCCTCTTCGTGGCTGTTCACCACTGCCACATAGCGAGATAGGACGACGCGCGTGTGCCTGGCGCCGGTTTCTTTTTTTTTTTGCGTAGGACGCAGACGCCAGCTCACGAAGCTGAACCCACGCCGACGCTGATCTCGACGCCACCTCTGAATTTGCGCGAGCACCTCCACCTACCGATCGTCAGCCTCGTCTTCGGGAACGTGCTGGATGCCGCAAAGGCCTGGGGTGCCTTCCGTAGCCAATTAGTGGGACACGTGCGTCCGTCCTTTGTCTTGGCGAACATTTCGCGGCGCGATAGAGACAAGGGATAACGAGGACGACGATGATGGCGACGAAGATGAAGTAAATCAAATTTCATCATCAAATTTTTCTTCGTCTTTCGTTAACTTCACCCTACATATACTGAAAAAGTTTGTATTCTCAGGTAGCCGATGATTCAAATTGATTTTAACGAGCACCGACACCCAGGCTAATCGTATTTGCCGCGAGAACAAGCACGGCAAGCTCAAGATTACCTGACCTCGAGTCTAGGAGGTTAACACGAGGGTTCCCGCGCCATTTATTCAGGCCCCAAGGAGACCCTTCTTGCGGGGTACCAACGAACCCGCGCCTATTGCCATTTAAAGCGCATTAAAGGTACCCCCGTCACGTTTCAGTTAACACACGAGACCGCAATATCCAAAATGGCCACGATCCCGTACCTCCAATGCTTTTCGAGAAACGAGCAGGGACAAACTTCAACCCCTAAATCGATCCGTTCGAAACCGAGCCCGATTTAACGCTCGACCCTTCCTCTACTACCCTCGCCAAACCTTAGGGCACTACCAGTAGGACCTAGAGGACCTATCCACGAGAATGTCTCCTCCGGCCTTAAACGAAAGCATTCGACTAAAACGAAGATCAGCGATTCGATCCGATATCGAGTATACTCGTGTTATAGGAAACGGCGGTTAGCTCGATAGCTGAAGGGTGGAGGGTGCGCGATGGCGAAGAAGGGCCAACCTGATGTACGCACCGTTGAAGAAAGACTACGGCGGCACAGTTCAAAGCGTTGGTGACATGTGACCGCCATTGTGGGCCAGTTCTACGCTGTTATATGCTTTTCTATTGCGACGAAACAGCGCTTTGTCGATCGTCGACGCCGCTCTTTCGTTCTACCCCCTGAAACTATTCTACAGCCCTTCAAGATAGCTCGTACGGAAACACGTAGACGGAGCAGCGTGTATCGGAAGATAATGGGCACGATACTCGCATATTCTGATTCTGATTCTGGCTACGCAGAGGGATGCAAGGCACAAGTGCATCTCTATCTGGTCATAGATAAGGGTTGGTATACACATCGCGTAGTCGAAAATTCCTAGTGGAATCAGCCTTGTCACTGGTACCAGCTGGTAATGAATGCGATCAATGAAATTTACAATATTATTTGGAGGTTCGTATAAAGGCGCTTGTTTCAGATGATTTTAAAATTTCATTCCACTAATCTACGCGCGCGATGTTATCAGAAGAATCTAAAGGATAAGGGTAAGGCATTATGATTGTATGCTTGAGAAAGGGGACACGTGTTCTGGACACGTGTGCCCGAACGGTCCTATCTGTCGCATCGCGTCGAGCCCTTTTGTACGGGGCGGCGTCTTTCGGAACACTCTGACCAATGGGGTATAGATTTAACCCTTGGTTGATGAAGAAGGGCGCACCGCGTGCGTGGACTGATTTATTTCGAAAATTTCCGGGAACCTTGAGCTCCGTACTCTACAGCATACCGACGTGTAAATCAACGTGTATATGTATACATATGTATAGATAGACAACGCCATAACTTTACTACACGCTCTTTCATTCGCGCTTGGCATCGTTTCACTAGGTTATACGAATCTAAGAGGCACAGGTAGACCTACGCATATCTATAAGGATGTCGATTTACTCATTCGAATACTCGTAGAGTAGATAGCGGGTAAATCTATCGCGCCTCCAACGAGCTCGAATCGTAGCTAATTACGATAAGCTGGATGCCATTCTATGCTGGCGAGGAGCTCGCGCTCCATAACTTCTAGCCATCAGCGAGCATTACGTTTATTTATTGAGTACTCATTTACCCGGTCCGACTATCGTAATAACAATAAAGAAGAAGCTTATGGCCGGGTGGATCGCTTTCGCGAAAAGGCTCTGAAACATTATCAATATTTATTTAGCTTCACGCCGGCCAGCGTTCAGAACGATTGCAGACATTAAACCGTCTCGAAATTGCTGGATAAAATGCCGCATAAACCGTGAGAATAATAATTAGAGGAACATCGGCGGTGGTCGACCAAGGTCGGTTTAACCATCATTTTCGAGCCCGACTATGGACATTTGGCAAGCATAAAAATGGTTTATTTAGGTAGAGTCGTCTAAGATTTCAAAAACAGGTCCATAGATTGCAACCGTGGGACTGGTTTCGCAGACACGGAGTCGCATTAGCGGACCTTATAAATAAATAGGAAATATGAAATAGTATCGATGGTAGATTTTTTTTTTCTCGCTACTCCTATACACAGCAAGCTTATCTATTCGATATCATGTGGCATGTATCAAGAAAGCCCTAACGACCTATATACAGTAGTCTCCTATCGTCCAGGACGTCGTTTCTCTCTTGATCCTGATGAATTTAAGCACGAGTCCTCGAGCACAGAATAGAACAGTCTCTGCAAAGATCGCAATAGAGTAAAGTTCCTAGCTGTGTCCAATGCTAATTTTGCAAATTAGCTTGGGCCTCTGGGCCAGCTGGGTCAGCTGAGAGGCCCTGCTATGGCGGCAAGATGAAAGGAACGCTGATGTTTACATAATAGTGGTCCACCGCGATTCCCTCCCCTCTCTACGCACTCTGCTCCCCTCCACCGCTCTTCTCGTAACTCGTATACCACTACTCTCTCTCTCTCTCTTTCTCTCTCTCGTGCTCTTTTCCCTCCTCTCGTCCTCTCACTCTATCTCTCTCTCTCTCTCTCTCTCTCTCTCTCTCTCTCTCTCTCTCTCTCTCTCTCTCTCTCTCTCTCTCTCTCTCTCTATTCTCTTTCACTCTCCTATACTCGCCACCGATTCAACGATACACGCATCCCTGTCCTATCCCACCTCAGCCAAGATCAAACGCGCCGACAACCCTGATGTACACCTGCCTCCGTCTCGCCGACGACTGACGAGTCGCTCTGTCCTTCTTCTACCCCCGGCGAATTCTCATTAGCCCCACCAGGTCTCGCGAGCGGCGGACCAAGAAGAACTTGGGGCACGAGACCTCCTCGCTCCACCATTTTCATCCTTCGACGATTCTTTAACCACAGCCACGTCAAGATTACGCGGGAATAATGTAAGTACTGTGTATTAAAGAATCATAGTCTGTATTACCGACTTCCTTTACCTTCAGCATTGCTACTCTCGTCTGAGCGATAATCAGCCACCTACTTCTAGCCCACTCGCACGTCACCTTGACGTCGCGACGCCACCTTCCTCTATCGTCGCACTTCACTTAAATGCAAAGCGACACTCAATTGTACGTGGACGCCAACTTTTACACCCTTCGAACCCTGACTGGTATAGCCAGTAATTTTCGTACGCCATGAGGCCATTGTACGTAAGAGCGGACCAACCCTTACGTATCGTTGAGGTCTTACGGAACACCTGGCTGTACCATGCTTTGGACGTGTTCGTAAAAAAGATAGACTTTTTCGAAACCACAAGTCACGTGTCGATAAATCGATTCGCGACCCGCGAAAAATTTAATAATTCGCGGATCGTCAATTGCATGAATTGATTAATCAATTTAATTCTAAGAAGTTACGATTCCCTGGATCAGCGATAACGATTCACGAATATCTCTTATCGCTCGCTCGGCATCCGGCATTGTTTGAACTCGTTGTAAACACCAGTGAATGACAGAGACGGGGCAGGTAAGGGGTGGAGGGTGTAGAGCCGTGAGAGACTTGGCAAGAGGATGCTTGGTATACGAAGGGTGAAGGAGTTCCGGGAGGGGAGGTACATGCGGCTAAGAGGAAGGGATGAAAGGTGCCGACTGCCCTCTGGCCTTCCCCTCTCTTAACCTACACCACCTGGTGATCTTATACGGCAAGAGACCGCGAGTGTATCAACACTATATCACAACGTATAATGAAATCAACGCTATCGCGCGCACATAATGAAATCAACGCGAGTCCGTCTTTGTCGCGGGTCCAGATCTTCCTCGGATAAAACTGTTAGACCGCTATTCCACTTATGTCCCGACTAATCATAAATAACAGTTGATACCGTGCTTGTCAGGAGCGACATACTTTTCGGTTCTGTCTATGTGATTAATGGTGTCCACGAAGTGCATCGATTATGAGAACGTTTTCGTGGAATACCGGCATCATTTTAATGACGTTCTATGATCTCTAAACACAGCATCCTTATGGACCTTTACGGTCTGCATTATTTTCGGCATTTGTTATGGTACCTACTTAACTTTATTAAAGACGGAATGAAGGGGGTATTACGTACGATCACGCATTGTACCTGGAGCTTTGAAATCATTTTATAGAAATGATCTCGTTACCGAATATGGTAGTGAAACGCGATTAAACGTTATTAAGATGACGATCGACTATGGACCAGCGAGACTATTTTAGCGCCAACCAACCCAAATGCGTCAACCTACTTATTAGGCTGTGAGTATTGGTACGCGTTACCTATTGGTTTATTCTCTCTGAAGTTGCAGTGACGCAAGAAGATAATGATGTCGCGTTACAGCCTTAGCTATAGGGTATTACTATGGCTAAGTACTCCGAGAGTAACGTAGTACTCGGAAGTATCGTAATGCCAGTGAGATTATCAAGAGAGATTTAATGAGTAAGAGTGAGAGAGAAATTAGGAGTAGGGGTAGTCATGGGAATGACTCCACCCTAAAATTACATCATATGTACAGTGACGTCGTTGCTGGACCCGCGGATATTTTAAATCGATGATCTCACTTGGCTTACGATGAATTTGAGATTCGTTCGGATGAAACGATAATCGTGGGAAGGGGAAGTTGCGGATGAAAAAACAAAGTGATACGCAGGATGAAATTACCACGAAATTCCAAAAGTTCGTGATGATGTCATGCGATGGTTATCTATGGTACATACGTACCAATTTCGGTGGTCGCCCTCATCATCATTATCTTGGATATACCGTAGTGATTTCTTCTTATGTCAGAAATCGTCGGTACAGGCCGGAAGCATTGAAATAAGTGGCACTAAACGTGCAGAACATTACGCCCGAACGCCTCCTGGAGCATAGTGAAGAAATCATGAAGAGATGATTCAGCTCATAAAGTAGCTATAAAATTAATGCAGCACCGCATTCGCCCTGGACTTTATAGTTCCTCCTAGCCATTTTGATGCATCTCGCGCACCAATGATTCGAACTTGCAGTAAAGTTATTGCAGCGTGAAAGTCTTAATTCGCTAATGAGTCAAGGCAGGATTGGATGAAAATCGCATCGGGAGTATTATAAAAAATTTTTTTATTTTTTTTTTTTTCATATCCGTCGATCTATTTTTTCGTATCAACCGGAATGAAGATAATGGTTGAGAAATATGAGAACGAGTCTAGATTTTCTCGAATGGAAGTACCAGTCGAGTTCCTTGAAGCATTGAGTAGCGTAAGAACCCGACTAGGTACTGTAAGTACCAATGAGCAGCGTCTTCTGGGCAACTCTAGCCGTTAACGATCGCGGTGTACCGTAACGTCCGTAACACGCTACACGATTCCGACAATATCGGTATCCTATGATACTACGTAGGACACCGACTGGACCCATAATACACAGCATCCCGTAAGAGCCAATCCCATTTCACGTGCCGCTACATAGGGAGACGGATCTGGTATAACGAGATTCCGGCGAACGCACTTCGCGCCAAAGAGTAGTTTCCGAGGACGAGCAACATCAGTTACGTAACAGTAGTTTAGGGCTCGTAGGCTCGCAGTTTCCTTAATATGATGAAACGACTTGACCGAGCTGTCGCAAGATCCGAAAGACGCTTCACGGACGAGATCTAAAAGCTAAAGAGGTTCGAGGAAGGGGATCCTGGAACCTCTTAATCTGGAAGTTCGTTTTGAAAAGTAAGGTAAGGTAAGGTAAGCTGGCTCTTCTAATGAAGATTTATGATATGAGTCTGGTGGCATCGGCCATCGGGTGGTAAAAGGAGCAGAACCCTCATTGCCATTATACGCGTATCAGTGTCCCTTTAGTGGCTGGTTTGGCCCCAGTTAGAGAGCAGGTCGTGGCGAATCGCTTCCCCGGACGTTATTGTCCATCTTGTCCAGGGTGTAGCCAGGGCGGAGACGCGGGACGGGACTTGCGACAAGTCCACCTGCGCGATTCGCTTTTGTCGACGCCGCGCATTTCGGAACTTTGATCTTCGGCAATGTCCAGACCACGGGAAACAGTCTCCAGGCCGCCGCGGGCCCATCCAGAGAAACGGCAGAGATTGCCCGGCACTTCGTCACGGCTGGCGCCTGCCCTGCTCTGCCTCGACTCACTGGCTTCTCGATAAGCACGCGGTATTCGGTATACCGACTGCTCTTCTTACTCTTCCTACCATTCCCTTGCCCCTCTGTACTCCTAGTTCACAAGCTTCTATTATACTTTTCTTAGGCCTCCCTCTCTATCTCTCTCTCCATCCTCTTCTTCTATTTCTCTACGCTCCTCTCCTGCTCTGTCTTGGGTCTTGGCGAATCGCATCCCGCTCGAGTTCCGTGCATTCGCTGCAATTACGATTCAGCAGGAATTAAATGCAGGAAGTCTAGGAACCATCTTGATAATAAGGAATATGAGACGTGACGAGATCAGATATATGTATATATATATTACGTCTGCATCCTTGACAGGATCTTACAAAGGTACCACTTACGTCACAGAGCATATTTCGCAATTCGTGCATCCTTTAGAGAAACACCAATGTCGCATAAATCTCATGGTGAAAAATACCCCTGACCGAAAAAGCTTCCATTTAAGAGACGTCGCCTAAGGAGAAAGAAATAACGAAGGAAAAAAAGGTGGGCTTCCGAAAGACGAGGTGGGACTCCTCGGGTCAGAGAGCGGTTCAAGGGGTCAGAGAGTGGAGTGGAGAGATATGAAAGAGGAGAGAAAGTAGGAGAAAGAGTGAGAAGAGTTTTTGTGTAAGAGAGAGGGGTAGTCGTTCGGCCCTCGGGCCAAGGATAGGCCAGTCGTGGCTGTAGGGGAGGGGTGAGGATTCAAGGGATAGGAGGGTGGAGAGGAGGTGATTATACGGCTGTTAAAGGTTAGCCTGGTGGCGAAGAGGGCTGATCCCAACTGGCAAGTCGGCAGTCTTAGAAACCGTACCTATATAGCCGAGCATCGCAACCCTCGGAATGCCGTAGGTGGGGGGTTACTCCGCTCTTCTTCGAGTGGTTACTTCGCACGGTTTAACTTGGTCCGATTGTCAGTCAGCGCCTGACTACGTTGGCGGAAGGTACAAGGAGATCCTCGGAGTATCGAAGTGGTGATCCACGGTGAAGAACGGCATATGCGCGTCCGAGAGCTTGGAGATTTGTTGTTTTCGAAGATAGCCTGAGAGCGAGAGAGAGAGAGAGAAGAGAGAAAGAGAGACAGACCCAAGTGGTCCAGCAGAAGGGAAGAAGCTACGGCAGTGTGGTGCGGGCCGTCATCCGCGACGCACGCGTGCTCCAGAGACGCGTCATTCTCGTCTGCCCATGCGTTTGACCACGTGACTTTTTTCCTCTCTTTCTCCTCCTTCTCTCTTTTCCTTCTCCCTCTTTCCTACCCTCGCCAGTTCTTACCCTGTCTCTCCGCTTCGGCACTTCCGTCTAGCCCTCACCCATCCCTTCCTAACCTACGTACCATAAACCCAGGCGTACGCTCCTTCGCGCCGATTCACGAATCACGACAGTAGAGGCGAATAAGACCAGAGTTCTCTGCGCGACGTGTTTTCTCTCCATCTCACTCTGCCCAACTCGTTCTCGGGGAGCCACGTACCTCTCACTCCTTTTCTCTCTCGCTGGAGTCGGCGTTCCGCAAGAGATCGCACTCGCGATTATTTACCATCAGCCACTGCATTGCGCGCTGTATGCTGCTCGACGATGACGAGAAGATGTTTGACGGATTGTGAACGAAAAACGTTTTGAGTGGAGACTCCGTCGAAGGTTCTTTGATTGTTGATTCGACAGTGAATCTATAGAAGGAAGTGAATCTTGGCGATTGGACGGTCCTGAACGACTGTCACAGCAACGAGATGAAAATCGAATTACAGGTAAGAGATCAAGCATTATCGTATTCGTAAAAGTTATTCCTGAATTCGTTACCTTCGAAAGGTGTTTACGTCTGTTTCTTGACATTCGGTTGGCATGCGTCTCGAGTATATCGAACTCGAAGGTAAATGTCGTTCGATGCCACTCGGCTAATTCCAACAGTAAGAAGCTTCGTCGATCGATATATATCGAGACGCTGGATGTGAGTTATTCGAGTCATTTATTAATCACGGCCAACTGACTCCGTTAGTCTACGACGTTTTGTAGGAATTGTTCGCGCTTCGTAGAAACGCGACGACGAGTGTCATATAAACAATGCGAAAGATCCGCTGATAAAGCGCAAGTGTCTCGTGTTAGAAAATCTCAAGACAGTAATTGGTCAATTTACGTATAAGAGATTCGAACGTGTTTTACGAAGTTCGCGCGGGCTTTTTAAATGCGTTTAATGGTGAACTCGTTATAATAGCTATAGAAATTCTGACGCCTCACACAATAACACGTAAATTGCTCGATACTCGGGACTTCCGCTCGATATTCACCCGCCACGTTTCCTTTCTTCCGGATAATGTGCCTTTGAACTCCTAATGACCTCGTGGCACGCGTTTCTTTCTTGGACGAGCACTTGGGAATTTACATAAAAAAAGAAATGAACTCTGCCACCGACTCTAAAGCATAGCATTGAAAATGGAACTGCTACTGGAATTGAATGAAAAATTATTCAATGAAGTAAAAAACATGTCTGTAGAATTTTATATTACTTTTATATTAACATAGAAAAAAAAGGCGCGACATTCAGTAATCGATTGTTCTGTTCGATAAAGGTAAATGAAAATGGTTTAATTTATCTACCTATATCAAATACAATCTGCATGATCGTAAAGAGCGAGGAATATTCGGAAGTCACGATAATACACGAACGCTCGTTAAGAACGTGCCTTTATATATCTTTTAGGTATCCTTGCGCTTGTCGGTTAAACACAAAAGATTATCATCGTTAATAAAAATTATACGTGTAGCATGTATTTGCGTGTACAGCTAATTTTAGATAATGGCGCCCTTTACAACACTTGCAACTAAATTCCAAAGTGCGTCGTGAAATAAACATAAATCACGAGAGTGTAATTTCGGTCGTAGAGCTAACGGCGTAATTTAGCAAAGTTTAATAAAATTTTCGCTGGCGTTCCGATCGCACTTGCAGCAAGTGTAAAGAGAATAATTGTTATCGAGTGACTTTTATTTAAGTGCAGTTTCATGTATTTAATTCCAGCAGCAAGTTCCACTTTCGTGGGAGACCGTTTCACCGGAATTGACTGTGTACCGTCTTCCCGTTTGTACTTCGTTATTCCGCCACTGAATTTTCTCTCGCATTGGCGTAGCGTCAAATAAAAGTAGTTCCGATTAAAACGCACCCTTAAGTCGTTGACTGTTTCATCTCTCGTTTTACTTTCACGCCTAACCAATTTCTTTCCTCCCAGCTTCTCGTTTCACCATAGCGCCTAAATTTTAACTGCGATTTAACGAAACTCTTTGAACCCAACTTTCCTCTGAAGCTTCAAGGGATATTTGATCTCTGCTGACTCAGGCAACTTTGAACCCTTTTGCCAGCGTCTTGTCTCTGTGCCTATCATCGCCCCGACTCTCTTTCCCATTGACCAACTTCCGTCTTGCCTGATGAACTGTCAACACCTTTCGCTGGGTAACTTCGAGTCTACGTTCGCCGTCGTACCAGATCTTTGTTCGAGGTAAAAAACTTTGCGTCTACAATGACGGCAGCTCTTCTGAACCATTACTATTGTCGGCCGTTCAGTTGCACGCGTGGTATTCTCTTGCAGGGCCCGCCCTCCCTTGGCATCGTTCCTGCACGGTGTAATGAGAATAAATTGATTTCGTACAACTGCCACCCAACATCAAAGTAACGGAGATGAGAGAATCAAAGCAACAAGTATAAATTTGCTGGGAGAACAGAGAGACAGGGATTACAGTTTGAGCCCGTTTACGTCGGAATTTCGTCTGTGATCTTCCGCCTACGCACACTCTGCATCAATTTCAAATCTAATCTCTCCCTCTCTCTCTGTCTTCATCTCTTTCCGACAAGCACTCCTCTCAAACCAGTGAATCGGAAGTCTAAACTCCACGTGGGTAGCCTTGTCATGAGAATTAGAGACTGATCGGACACGTATGTATATTTCTCGAATTGCATCGAGCGTCGATTTAAATTACCCGCCAGAATTGAACTAGTCAAGTTCTATATATGTATATTTAGTACGACGCGCAAGGCGCGAAAGAGGATAAAATATTCTTATGAAATAATTGGCAGGACTGTACACGTGTAATTTGTACTTGACCTGTCATGTATTAAAGTCGTTCACGTTGCTGCTAGAAAACTGACCTGTCCGTCAGAATCGTCGCGTCCAGTCCTACCGGATCGGACTGCATAGCGTAGAGAGGTTCGTCTTGCTCAACGATTAATTAAAATCTCAAAGCCGTCGACATATGAAAACAATGTAATCGCTACGATCATTTATAAGTATAGCCAGTATAATACTCGGAGTCAAAGGGCTTCCACGAATCGTAGCGACGAGAAATCACCGAGGCGACGTTTAGCTCCTCGTCTCGAGCGCCAAACGAAACCCTCGATCCGCCGATCTTCACTTCCTTCACCGAGAGTAACTCGTTCCAGGAACGTTTCACCTTTCCCTCGACGTCTCGAGTACCTGGAAACTCTCGAGTTTCGACGACATCACGAATCTTCTGGCTCCGCCAGGCACGACGGGCTCTCTATCATCCACGCGACTGTACAATTAAAAATTGCAAGTGAGCGGTGATATCCTTAAGGCAGCACGCACAACTGCGCGATTTAGATACAGCAAGTGAAAGACGGGCCAGGTAGGATCCAGGCATCCCTTATAAAGGGCACTAATGGTAAATCGGTAGCGAAGATCTACGCCGGAGGGCCCCAGAGGTCGTCGTGGAGTTGTCTCGATTTACCACCGACAGAAAGGTGTAAATGGCCCCTCATCAAACGATTAAACCAATCAAAAGTGCGTTCCATCGGCAACCCAGTGTGCGTGCCTACTTCCGCTGAAATCATCGTCATTATCGCCACTCACGAGGAACGGGAGAGACTTTTTTCCCCGACGCACGCACTTCTTAGACACCCTGTTATGCACTTTGTATATGCATACGAACGCGCTCCGTATCTTTGACGAAGAATATAAAAGAGAATTGGACGATCCTGTGGGATGACCCGATGGCTACTGGACGTCCGAACGAACCTAGTGCTTGCTCAGAGAATTTTTCATTTTTGGGAAAAGCGCTGCCGGTACCTGTTCACAAAGCAGAGTATGTCGTGAAATTATTAATTCGATAAGAGGCTTCACTTGGAGTCTTCGCGAGAGAGAGAGAATCTGCCTGAAGACGAGATCAGCCTCGACGACGAAGTGGACGACGAAGACAACACGGGTAACGGCAACGACAACGACAACGCGATGCTGCTGCTGCTGCGGGGCGGTGAGCAATTAGCGACACAGCGGCGAGATCAGAGGCCGGGGGCGGGGTGGGGTGGCAGTGGTGGGGGGGCGGCCTAATTACACACGGTACCGACCGACTTCAAAGGAGCCGCCAGTTCCTCTCCTCCGAGCCATCCCCTCCGAATGGCCAACCGACAACAATACTTTTCTTCCTTCCTCGTAGCGTCCTCCTAGCGTCCTCGTACCGTTCTCGGACCTCAAGAACCGGAGTTTGCTTCATCCGAGGACGACCTCCATCTTCGCCTCGGGAGCGCCAGATGGAATTCGATCGTATTACCTTTCTCAGAGGAAGCGCAGGGATAGCGACACTGACGTAGATGGCGAACACGTGCTGAGAGTGGAACGTTGTCGTTGGCACGCGTCACGCGAGCGGAATGACAACCAGCGGAGCATAGGTACCAGGAGAGACTGATGATTTGCGCAGGGTTTACGCACGGTGTCTACATCCAAAGGACGTCAGTGGGCAGTAAGCGGTGGGCAATGAGCCGCAGGCACCGGGCGCAAGTCATCAGTCAAGTCTTTGAGGGCAGCTCGAAGCTCAGCCTCGCAGAAAAAGGCCTTTTGCCGATCTGCTCTGGCGGTGAGATCAAACGCTGCTGTAGCCGAGGTTACTACGAAGCGAGTGTGGACGCAGGAGCGTGTGCTGCGGGAAGAACCGTCGAGCGATACGGCAAAGAGAATGAGGAACGATACGCAGGTAAACGATACCAGGGAACACACCGGGAACACACCTAAACAAATACGCGTGCCCTCGCTAACCAATCGCAAATTTGTTGAGGTCCATCCAGACCGACGACTTTTTGGCCCACTAAAAAGAACCGTCAAAGAGGAACAAAGTTCGTGGCTTCGCTATACAATCGCGAGGTTATCCACTGGGACTAAAGGCTCCGGGCAAACATATACGAAGTAGGTAGCGATACACCCTGAACGAGGTCTATCGCGCTCTTCTGATTTTCACGCTTTCGAATCGTACAGGATTCATGATATTTTTTTTTGCCAATTCTTCCTACCGATCATGTACCTTATTATCGATTTGTACGGAGAGTCGAAGCGAAAGACCGGCCCTTGAAATACTTCGGATTGAAATTTTAAAGCGCGCCTTGAGCGTACTTCCGCAATACCGGGCGTTATAGGTACCTCGATATAGGTACCGAAGTCCGTGAGCTGGACGAGCACGCGTGAAGAATCCTCGGGAAACGTATTCTCGAAATAAGCTCCCGTAAAATAATTGCCTCTGTCGCGCGAGATGCTACCGGCCTTAAACTCCGTTTTACATAACTTTCCAGCTGCCGCGACGGCAAGGGCATTACGCACACGTACTTCGATTCACGACGCTCTCACATCAAAGAGCCATCGAGCAGGAGAGTAACATCGAAGAATATCGACTCGAAGGCAACGAGTTGAATTGCCGTAGACGAAGACGCTGCCGTGGAAAGAAATTATAGCGCAGAGTAGGGGTTAGGTGGGGAAGGGGAGCGGGGGCAAGAAAATCCATCTAACGTAGAGAAGATCGAACGAGTCCTCGAGCAGAACGTACCTCGACCTGCCACTATCGGTCTTCGTAGATCCACGAGAATTTTTCTCGCTTCTGCCGACCGCGTGCTACCACTTTGCAAGGCCCTTGCGGCCAGAAAGAAAAACAAATCCGTATAGCAGAGCTCTTTCTCGAGGTATCGGGAGGAGTTAGCAAGAACGCGGTGTAGGCGGCACATGAAAGGCTCACCTCGGGCGTGAACGAGCGAGCGGGCACGCGGCTCAAGTAGAGAGCGGAAGACACCGCCACCAATCCTACCACCATCCCACCGCTATCCAATATATTTACTCCGATGGACCACCACCACTACCACAAGGAGAGCGTACACTACCACTGCTCGAACCAGTGCTACCACTACCAGTCTCGAGTCACTCGCGTCGTATACTTTGTACGCATCGCGTATAAAGCTCGTGTTGATCTCCCCCGGAAATGCGAAAAGAATCTTTTGAGTATGGCGTAACATTATGAATTTCTATTAGTTTACAGGACCTATAGAAAGTGTCGGAAAAATTGTATACGGATCATATATTTTTATGTTGCGTTAAATGGGTCCTGACGAGTTTGGACTCCGAAGGGAGTCTCTGGGAGAGGAGTCAGCATCGGGCTTACGGGGTGTACGAATGTATTCATTGTAATAAAATAAATAAAAACGGTCGACTCTCGACAATAAAGACGCGCGATAAATTGGATAGTGTTGCCGCGTCTTAAAAGATCTCCTTTACTTTTCCTTGGGTCGAACGCGGGTGCCTAGTGGCTGGTGCAGAGCTACAGCGAGGCAAGGTAAGGCAGTCATATTTCAGCCCTTGTTAGGCCGTGGGGCCCCCGCCGTGATGGGAAGGAGGAGTACGGCGGCGAGGAGGAGGAGGAGGAGGTGGGGAAATCTCTTTGACTCGCCGCTCTGCGCCTTAATCCACTGGCGTACCCTATCTTACCACCTGCTCTCGTAGAGGCCCCACTGATTACAGGGCTAAAAGCTAACGTGAAAAGACTGGGAATAAACTATAATCAGGAATTACTATCCGACAATCAACATCTGGAGGTTCGCGCCGCCGAGAGCGTGGTTTGAGGCGGTGCTCGCGGCGTGACCGTCGAAAGTTTAATTAGCCGGTCTCGATTAACCGTATCGATTCGTTTGACATTCAATCCTATCGTACGTCACGAAACCCTGGACTCTCTATGACAGAGTGTCCCAAAGATTACCCAGTAGCACTTGCGACCTGCTTCCACATCCTCGTGTTAGCATAACTAGACCCAGACACGACTTCGTTCTAGTCGCTTTGACATCCGCCACCGAGAACGGCTCAATCAGTGCTGATCGCTCGCATCTCTGCTCCGACTCCCTTGTCGTTCCAGTCCCCTTGTCCCAGTCCTTATGCCAGAGTCGTGCCCCTCGTCCTCCGCTCTGCTTTTACCTACCGTCGGTTCTTCCCCGCCAAAGAGGCCGATTTCCTCTCGACAAGGAAGAAAGAAGCGCACGGGGCCCGAAGAAGGCTTCAAACGCGCCGTCTTCTCGAGTGCTGCGCCAGACCCGCCGTCTACCTTATCAGCCGCTTCGCTGAATTTCACTAGAAAGGCCATTTCGCTTGGTTCGACAGTGTCTAGCTTCCAGGAAAGTTTTATCAACTCGAGACGACCCGACCATCCACTCGCGATTCGCCATGCTCGTTAAGCTCCTACGAAAGCTCGCGCAGGGCATCTTCCTTCAAGAGAACTTTGCTTGAGCGCAGTTATGGTAATGTTGGGTTTGTGCGTGCTGCCCGGGTGCGTGAGTAGCTCTCGTAATGATAACGAGACGGTCTCATCATCATCATCAGCATCCGGACGAAACACGATGCAAACGATGAACGACTCGCCGCGTCAAAGCAGCCGACTGCGCTACGACTCGGCCATTTTTAATCGTCTCTCTCTCGCTCTCTGTCTCTTTACTTTCGTAGCTCGGCTACCACCGTTCGTCTTATTGTCTACCTACAGTCTCTTCGATCGGACACTCTTTACTCTGCAGAAAATCGTCTGCTGAGGTCACTCGGGAGATTCGCAAAAACATATGCGTGAGTAAGAATCGTGAACGGGTCTCGCTTGCACGACCGTGGAGCCATCTACATACCAAAGAATCCGTAGCTTTAGCGGTTTCGTCGTCAAAGGCAACACGGCGCCTAAACATGAGAATCCTTACGACTAAACGTTACTTTCCTTCGTTGTCGGCCTCTAACGCAACGCTGGTTTCTTTTAATTAATGTAATTTAGTGGCACATGAACAGCGAGACGCGGCCGTTTACTTCGGCGTCCCTCAAAGGGAACGAGTCACTCGCGCCATTAGAGAAATAGATAGAGGGACAGCTAGAAAATAAGCTTCCTATGCAAAGCCCCTCACCCATCCATCCCGTGCGCCGTAGAAAGAGACTCCAGACGAGTCAACGGTGGGAGGATTCTAGTATGGCGAGTGTGCTACCCTCTACCGGAACTTGTGCGATACGCGTTACCGAATAGTGAAACCACTTTGTCGGTCTCGGTCACGGGGATTATGCACCAGGTGGCAAATTATGACGGACACCTTTCGGATTAGAAACCCTAATGTCCCTCAAGGGATACGGATGGTCGGAACGATCAGCGACGAGGACGTTCCGGCTTGTTTTCACTGGGCGAAAACGAGCGACCGACCTACTCGGATCAGACCCGCTCGGTTTCTTACGGAATGAAATGTCAATGATTTAAGTCGCCTTCGACCTGTACCCGTGACGAGCCCAAAAATTTTACCAAGGACCCTCGGGGACACGCGTACCATGTTCAATAGGATCCGCTCTAATGGTAGCGTGACTCCTTTAAAGTCGTCTACTGTATTTCTATGTCGTACTCGGAGCGACTTTGGATTTCCATCGACGCGACGTCAATAAAAGTTCCTGTCGCTCCGCAACACGCGTACCGTACATACCTGCGCTCGATCTATACGGGCCAAGCTAGCTAAGAATTCCTCGAGCACGGGCGCTACGCTTTGTCACACCAAAGATAGACGAAGATGTGGCACTGTTAGCCGTCGTGTTTTTCGTCAATTAAATTCCTTGCCGGGTTTTTGTCGGCGAGTAACTATGTCACCGGCATCGGAGATTCGTTGCACGATGAAGTTGTGCGTAAGTGACCGTAACTTCTACGAAGGTTCGTAAACCTTCGTGACACCCATGGACCGTGGCGGTTGATTTTATTGGAAATTGCGACATGCAAAACTTGATCGAGGGATTATCATTATTGAATATCAGAATTGCATTCATCGATGATCCCCTGTATAAAATTATATGACGTGGACTCTACGAGTTCGCGTGACGACATATACCATGAAGTTAGTAACATTAGTGGGACGGATGATTGACGTCGATAACATTCAAACGAAGAAACGAACGTGGATTATTAAAGAATTAAAAAATTATTTATAAGACGATTATAAAAGTGCACTATTAAAATTTATCACACTCGTGTTACTGAAGGATGTCTATTTTAAGAAAAGTCGAAAATTACGAAAGATCCTTAAAAAAATATTAAATCGCGAAAGAGTAGTTTGGCCACTCGTGGAACACTGTACTTGCGGCGTCTTAAAGAGTTTTCTTTCTCTTTTTTTTCTTTTACTTCCACTTCGATGCTTCCTTCTTTTTTCCTCTCCCGACGAAGAAGTCCAAAAAGAGCGCGGCAAAACTACCCCCAGGGATATAAACGAAACTGTACCCTCGGTCCTGTGATTTACGACATAATAAAGAGGTTATGTAAGGTGGACACTTCTGAATGTCGGTTCTGTCGGCTACGGTACAGTCTTCAGCGCGGGAGAATTTGATTTACGGCCTTCTTGAAAGTTCGGATTCGACGCGGATTCGTAAATCGGATTACGCGACCCTCCGATCATATCGAACCGTGAAAAGTCTGAAAGCTTTTCAAGATTTTGACCCCCTACGGTCACTCTCAGTAAAATCCTCGAGAACAAGTCGGTAATCAACCTTGCAATTCGGACGGATCTTTCCAAGCGAAGTGACGCCATAAATTCCTAAAGCACGAAGGCGAAACGTCACGGTCTGTTATCACAAGAATTTCTAAAATATTCAAACATTCCCGCCATTACTTCGTGCTTCCGTGTATACATGTCTGAAATAAAGAAACCTTATGGTTCGGGTAAAATACATTGAGCCTGCTCGAGTGGGCGCAATGCCATAATCATGTTCATGGCATCGAACTAGCGCAATGGTAATACGTGCCACGCCCTATCTTATTTATGTACTTATTATGTACAGTTCCAAGCTCCAGTAATATATAGTTATACAACTGTACACTCGTAGCATTTCCAATGATCCTCGTGACGCTGATTGCCTGTTGTCACGTCATAATTAATAGCAATAACGAGTTTTCAAGTATTGCACGGCCACGTTGCGGCTTCGTAAGTTACGAATTATCTGTAGTGGTCATCGTGATGGTGATAGTAATTTATTGTAAGAAGGTAACACACGGGTCTTGAAGTGAATATTAGAGCACAGAGAAAATTTCACGAAAAAAAAAAAAAATATCAGACCAATGCCATAATAAAGTATGATCCGTACGACTATTTTGAAAATGCGAAAACGAGCGAATACCATTTTACTAGATCGTAGAATCTCAATGCACGGAAATTGAACGGAACTGGTAGTTCATCCTGGCGGATCGAAGAAATTTTTTTGATTGTTTTGCGAACACACCCTAATCTGTTGCGGGCCATTATGCTCGATCATATTGCGTCGCAGCTCCATTTCTCCTTGGACCAGGCGGCACCTTTCATCTCCGGAGTCTGAGAGTCCGAGCTTCTGTTTCACTGTTTCCGCCGGCGGCTACCGTCCTGGAACTTGACCCTAATCGCCTTAGAGAGCGCGCGCGTTTTCAATTATTTTGATTGTCGCTGATTGTTGTGCGGCCATTTAGATCTTAGGGGCAAAGACATGCCGACAGGCCACGGCGAACGCCACCTGTACCGAGGATCCGGATGGATGAGTTTTACGACGCTCGGATTCTAGCCCTATACCCAAGGTCTCACAGTTGGGCTCTTCGTGTTACGGAAACGTGTTCCCTTCAACGACCTCAACAACAATAAGGTCCTCTTCCAGTATGGCGTACCGATCACGGAATAACTCTCACACGTCTTCCGTCGAATCTTCCGAATCGTTCATCCAGCGGCAAAGCGACCACAAAAAAGAAAGAATAGAAAACCTCCCCGACCGTTAACTCAGTCGAATGTGACTCCACGGACAAAAGTCACAATAAGGTCAAATATAATGGGACACCATGGGATTACGTTGGGTGTAGCGTAGCGTGATGAATCTACTGGCTACCGGATTGCGCCAGAGACTTGAGGTCGTATCGTATCTCGTTTGCTGCGCTTCGCTGGCTCGCCCCGGGTGCCGACAAACTCCAGCCCGTCAACTAGACTTCTTAGTGAACACCGACGTACTTAATGTCAGGGCCTGATGCCCTCGCTCGCGTACCTCAATCTGACGGATACGCTGCGGCTTCTCGATATTACTTACACGCAGATCCCTCGTGGCTTTGATAACGCCGAACCATCTCCGCGGGATCATCTTCCCCTGCAGTCGAACCCTATATCCATCTGCTTCATCCCTTCACCATTGTCCCGTTATCACGACATCCCCATTCATCTCGCACCCAGCTCTAAGTCTACCACAGATCGTTAAGAAACCTTTGAATCTCATAAATAATTGTTACGTGGGGCATTGATCACGCGTTTATCTGCATCATGTGAACGATTAAGAATAAAAGCAAGTTGGTCGGAAAGTGGAAACTAAATAAATAAAAATTCTCATACCGCTAGCGAGGGTGTCGCTGGTTACGGGATGAAAAGGATTATTTTATCTGCCGCTGTAAATAAAGGCAAATTCAGCTATCTCTTGCGCGACGCGCGCTAAGCAGCAAATGTTCACTTAGCGCGCACTCAGGCGAGATATCTCGCCACCTCGTTACCGCGGAATATTTACGCAGCCCTTCGTTTCACTCGGTTCCCCAATTAGCGGGAGGCCTTTTTTTTCTCTTTCTTTTAACAGGCCGCGAGCCGCGCGCACTCCTTAACCGTTTTCTTTGAATTGAGCGGGACGAGCGCTCGAAACGTGAATAATTAAAGGCGGTTGACGCATTAACTGCTCCTGGGTCACGGCGGGTACGGCGAGTTACAAATTTCTGCTTGTATACAGTGGCGGCATTTCAAATAAGCACTTCGAGCAAGAAAAATAGTCCTCGTTCCTTATCGAAGCGGAGGAACCTGCTCTCTCGCCGAGTGGTACTCTTCTGATCTTCGGCTGTTTTACGTCCGACGATTCTCTGTGTGCGCTCGATCGGTTGAAACGATCTTTACGTTGCGTCACGTGACTTATGCGAATGTTTCTTAGGAACGGATATGAATCCACCCTTTCATTCTTTCTTCGGTGCTGCTCATGACTATTCGACGTTTCGTAAATTTTAATTCAACGATGAGATCATCTCCTCTGGCGATGTCCTGGAGCATCGGGATCCCGAGGCTGGAAAATTTTATTGAATAAAATACTGGGTGCTACATTGTTTGTGCATTTCTCTGCATACGTAGATCAGATTACAGAAAGATTTCAACCGTGTCTCGCTGAGTCGGCTTGAGTAAAGGCGCCGCGATTTTCCATGCTACTCAACGCCCCACAGTTCAGTCCTATCCGTTCTTCAGACATGGTAAGAAACGTATTCTCATTCGTATGTGAATGTTTCCTTCTAGGCGACTTACGATTAGACCTTGTGTTAGACGGACAACTTCAGTCGGCTGGACAAGACGATAGTCTGACTTGCGTGCACGTAGGGATAGGGTCTCGTCTTTTTCTGGAGAAAGTCATTCCCAAATTAGAGAACACAGGATACACTAACGAACGTCTTGGATGACTGGAGTGTTTGAGAGACTTGGGATAATAGTCGTAAATATTTATGGAAATTGGACGCTAATTGAGAACGGCCTTAATCGTAGGTATGAATAGACCGTCGTGTGCTATACTCTTTAAGGTAGATTGAGTGTACGAGGACACCGACCTTTTTGAAGGGACGCTAAAGACAATACGTCAATTATTTTCTATTAGGGAAGAGAACATTCAATGGAGTCTTTTCTGTAGGAGAAGATCCTATTTATTTGTGATCAAGATCGAGATTCTGAGATAATAAAGTAGCAGGCGTTACGATGCGTCTTTCAGCTGACGAAGAGCATCGCCATCCTGATTTACGGACTGTTGAATGAATGTCTACAGGGTGACATTTTTCTTTCAGATTGGACTGTGCCTCGCGGCCTTTGCCATGCTGATCGCCGCCGAGGACAAGCCGACGAACACGGTCTCGGTATCCCCGGGTTCTCCGGCGATCCAGAGCAACACCATTCAGAAGCTCATAAAAATTCTGGAGAAATACGGACCCGAGGAACCGCGTGGCCTTAAGAGGGTCTACTTGAGTAACAGATCCATCACGTGTAACGACGGATCCCAGGCGGGATTCTATTTGAGAAAGTCCCATGGCTCCAAGAGGTGGATAATATTCCTAGAGGGTGGCTTGTACTGCTACGATCATACGAGCTGCAGGAGGAGATGGTTGAAACTGAGGCATCTGATGACGTCCACGCAGTGGCCCGTGACGAGAGAGGGTGGGTCCAAGATGCATAGATTCCATTATACATTCCTCCCAAGATACTCGCTAAATGGTTCATTTAATGGGAAACGTCGCCAACAATAATCTAATCTGAATTCCAGTGGGAGGCCTCCTATCCGCGAATCCCGAAAAGAACCCATTCTGGTGGAATGCCAATCATGTGTGAGTACTACCAACGATCCATAAAGTTTAGACGTCCCAAACCGTCCACCGAGTGAGCATAATCATTAATTCCATATCATGGATCATTCTAGATGCGTGCCCTATTGCACCAGTGATATTTGGAGCGGTACCAGAGCTTCTCCGAATGACATGTTCTCCTTTATGGGCGCGGAAATAGTGTCCCAGGTGGTAAGAGACTTGATACCTCTTGGTCTAGAGAACGCAAGTTCTCTGATGCTTGCTGGTAGCAGCGCAGGAGGTACGGGAGTCATGTTAAATTTGGACCACGTCCACAACCTCATTCATCACGAGCTCGGTAAGTTGATAGCGTTGATACAAAATGCCTTGGGGACATTTTCGTTGCTCATCGAGCATCAGAGTCACGTTTGACCCATGATCATTCAGGTTTAAAACACATCGCCATACGTGGTATCAGCGACTCAGGATGGTTCCTGGACAGAGCACCGTATTCTCCCAATGACCTTTCACCGACCGACGTCGCTCGGAAAGGAATGGAACTTTGGAAAGCGCGAATGCCCCACAATTGTGCTGCGAGGCATGTCCACGAGCCCTGGAAGTGTTACTTTGGTTATAGGCTTTATCCAACCCTAACAGGTAGCTTAACACGATATGGTTTCGTCGTGGTAAACCGCGACACGGTATACATATATCCACCCTGGGAACCGCCCTCTCTAATTGTGCTTCCACTCCATGTTCTATAGCGCCGCTCTTCGTTTTTCAATGGCTCTTCGACGAGGAACAGATGTCAGCTGACAATGTCGGTGCTCCTGTAACCAAACAACAATGGGACTATATCCACAAAATGGGGGACAGTCTTCGTCAAACCTTTGAAAATGTCACGGCTGTCTTTGCTCCAAGCTGTATCAGTCACGTCGTCTTGACGAAGAGGGACTGGCAGCTGGTCAAAATAGACGAGGTATCCTTGCCACAGGCGTTGCATTGCTGGGAACAGGCATCGATTGGGAATAAACGTATTGAGTGAGTTTCGAATAATATTTTTACTGTGAACGATACTTGATAAAATATTTTATGACAATAATCACATATTTTACCTACAGCACGCACTCCCAAATCGAGACCAATCAACCCTGTGCCAAATCAGCACGTAAACTACTGCGTTCACGACATACTAAAGGAAATGGTACAGTCGCAGAGAATGGAAAGCCTAGCAAGAATACCACAGTCGCTGATATTCGATTGAATATTGCAGGTATGGCTGGTAAAGTGGGTGAGAGAAAAATGGTTAACGATTCCGTAGAAGAAAGAGGGAACAAGAAAAGGCGGCGGAGAAAGCACAAGGCACGAAGACGCGAAAGAAACAAGGAAGGAAGAGCAAAAAAGGAGAAACGCGAACGAAGGAAAGGTACTGAGTTTGATGATTCGTATTTTACATAAGCTCGACAAGTTTGAAGAAGTCAGTAAGGAAATTTAATGAATTCGAGTACGGGGACTAATGATTCATATCTTTTTATTAGGCCGAAGACAGGGTGCCAAACATAATGCCAACAATCATCATACGGCCATGCTGAATGGCACCAGACCACAGCGATCCGTAATTCCTTCGAGCAAACGAAAATGTGGTCAGAGTTGTCAGTTCCGTCTTATAGAAAGATGCACTTGGCCGCAGTGTAATCACAGTTGCCCAAAATTGCATAATCCCTTCACCGGCGAAGAGATGGACTTCATCGAATTGCTCAAGAGTTTCGGACTGGACATGAAGAGCGTCGCAAATGCCCTTGGTATCGATATTCAAACACTCAACAACATGGATCACGACGAACTACTCAACTTGTTGACACAGCAGGCAAATTAGTAGCGCATATTCCAGTACAAAATGATACCAATCGCCTAAGTTCGATGATCGAATCATTGATCTTCTTGAACGCAGGTGAGTCATCGACTCGATGAACCTAAAAATCAGTCTAAATACTAGAAAATCCTTCAAGACTGGTACAATACGTAACAATAGCATTGTGAATTCGATGATTAAATTTTTCCTCATAATACCGTGAAAGACTCGTTAATTGTTTACTTCGTCATGCAATTGTTCGTATGGTCTTAATTGGTCGCATTCTGTTACACGGAACTATCCTCGATCATGGTATCTCTTAAATTGCAAATTTTTAATATAGTATACCTGAATTTTGATTCTCTTCATCAATCGTCCACATACGCATACATTCCAATCGCAGATAAATGCGACGTATGTGTCCAATGTAACCACCGTTGTGGAGGTTTGCATTTTAATGACGTTCGAATTTCGTCATGTCACGTCGATTGAAGTTTCACGAATTCTCATCGAGTGATCGTGCGTCTCGTTAGTTGAATTCTTGGAATGCCTGCAACGAGAACGCAAAGGAAAGACAGTTCCAGGACGAACTGGTAAACGGTTGCATGCAGTAGGACTTATGTTAGGCTCGATTGTCGGTTGTCATAAATCACTCGAGGAATAAAACATAATGCTATTATGTTACCAACAGAGTAGAAAGCACAGAGACTAAAGTAATTACGTTATAAATCAAACATGCTAGACAGCGGTATTCAACCAAAAGTATTGTACATAACTACCGAGAATTTATATTATTGTATTTCTAATACATAACGAAGTATCTTAATTTATTGTAGATTCTAGGTGAAATAACTGAGTACGAATGACGTATTAATATTAATTATTAACTCTTAAGCGTCATTAGATGCACACTCTTTATACAATATTGGACACATAGTCGACACTGCCAATTTTCTTACGGTCCGTTGTAATTGAGAGCTCAATAATTTGTTGTATTTGAAAGGTTCAACGATTTTTCTCGGTCCTATTACACTGTCTGTAATTAAAAAAAAATTATTGTATTACGTCACAGTGCCTTCACGTTAAAGAAAAAAATTCAAACAAGGCAATGTAAAAAAAAAAAGACAAAATATTTCTTAAACAAAGTTTCGAATTTATTATTAGAGAAAATCATGAAAAATTCACTAGAAACTCGGTATTCTATGCACTGAAATAATTCAAATTATTCTTACAGATGAGATGACTGCATCGCGTAATTTTGAAAACTGAACCCAAACACATTCTCTAATAGTGAGTTCGATATTCACGAATAATTAGACATTCATTCAATGCGTTTGATGATCAATTAATAAAACACGTAGGTTGGAAGAATCACGTAGTGAAAGCGATCACGTGCTATAGA
>JARQSV010000639.1:1673444-1698653 GCA_030142285.1 Calameuta idolon
GAAACTGAAACTCCGCCATGTAAACTCGTTTGTATATTTATAATAGATACGTTAAAAGAGCTTTCTTGGATTTACGTTTGATAATCGCAGCTGCTTTATTTTTACTTCTGCGAAATGAATTTTCGAAAGGTTAGTATGTACCTGTTTACTTTGACCAATTTTCAAAATGTCAATTCTACTTTGCTTTTCGAAATTTATTCTTTTTCGTATTTTAACATGACTCTCTTTGATTCTTCATTTACTTCGAATCATCTTGTTTATTGATTAATCGTATTTTCAGCTCTGACAACGCAATGCGGAAAAGTGTGGTTGACCGTCTCTTCGCTATGGAGACCCATTGCGGCGGGCAACAAGGTCGTCGATGCGGAGCTCGAAGTGAATTGGGATCTCGATTGCCCCCCAAACGTAGGATATCCTGATACCATCAAGGTGTTCACTGCTGATCCAGCACATAGTAATAAGTTTTATTTTTTCCCATCATTATTGCCTGCACCTCAGCTTGCAATTTCCGCTTACGCCATTATCATTGAACATTCACCAGAACACTTTGTACCAACCTTTTATGTTATTATGGACATTATTTACTTAAATTACTAAACCCAGGTTTGCCTTTTTTCTAGACAAAACCATCAAACCCCAGCTGACGCTATTTATCCTGGAACAGACTCGGGGATACTATCGTACCAATATCACAGTTGGTAGACCTTCGTTATCAGGAGGTTGGGATGCCACGGGTGGCGCTACGCTTCCTGGACCACATTGTCTGAAACACCACGCAGCCCTCTACAAGGATAACGTTATATTAACGAGCTCCTGCTTACAAATCTGGCCGACATGGATGTACGATTTAAGGTTTGTCTAATAAAGATACTCCCAGTAAAATATGTCAGTGATTTTTCCAAGACCCAAGACTATTTTTTCATCCGTGATCATTTTTTAGAAGACAACTTGGAAGACTTCCGATCGGAACATTAATGATTCCTGGAACACACAATTCAGGCTGTTATCAACACGGCGACTTGACACGTCGCCATGCATTCGAACGTTATTTATTAACTCAGGATCGCGACGTGTGGACTCAGCTTGTTCATGGAATACGATACTTGGATATCAGGGTTGGATATTACTATTCGATGGCCAATAACACCACATTCGATGAAGAAGTCAGTCAGGTTAATCGGTTTTGGGTTAATCACGACGTCGTTAGAGTAACTCCTCTAATGACGATCATCAAAGACGTGAGGAATTTTCTAGATGTCGCTAGAGGCGAGGTTGTAATCCTGGACTTTCACAGGTAAGTGCATTCGTGGATTTTACATGGGATATATGAAATTCTTTCTATAACTTTTATTCGCAGATTCCCAGTAGGATTCGAAGGAAGACCCAGTAGTCACAGACGACTCGTATCTATTCTTCATCGTGAATTCGGGGGTCTCATTTTAAAGCCCGACAAAGGAGTTGAAGGTTTGGGACCAACGTTAAACGATATCTGGAACAGCGGAAAACGATTAATAATTTGTTACGGAGACAAACATACGGCGAACGGTAATATTGATTAAAAAATTAATTTCAAGCAGTTTTTAGGTTAAAATTTATCTCCTGAATTGCATTAGGTTAAAATAATAATTTATGTGATATTCTAATTATTTATTGCTCTTAGAGTACGATTGGTTGTGGCCACCAATGACGCAAGCATGGGGTAATCAGCAAACTGTAGAAGGACTCTTTAAATATATGGACGAAGCTATCATGGGACATAAACGGTCACGAAATAGTCAGAATCCATTATGGGCAGTAATGGCGGAATTGACGCCTGTACCGTTAGATATGTTATTCGAATGGACCGGCGGACTTCGTCAGATGGCTGATTCTATGAATAGAAACTTGACGGCACTTTTTCAAGACGAATGGTGGAAACAGACAAATATTGTTGCTACTGACTTTTTCCTGGGAAATAATCTCATAGATATATCTATACAATCAAACATTAAGAAAAGTAATATTGCCCAATGGCGTCTTTAAGGATTATATAATTTATTTGAATTAGTACCTATACGTATACAATTAGTTTACCTTAGTACTTTGCATACTTGCTATTTTTTAATAGATAATTCATGTGAATTAATATACGTTGAACTGTCGTATACGAATTTTGTATTCGATACGACAGATACAGTATCACGTAAAATAATATTTTATAATTCAAAGAAATATTTCATTATCGAATTTATTTAATGGGTAAACATATTTTTGATACTCGACATCAAAATAAACCTATGTGAAACTGTTTACCATGCAATGAATATCGAATGGATTAAGTTGAAATGAATGAACTAGGTAATTAAATGAATGTAATATATTATACTTACTACTATGTATTATTTGGGCCTATGAATTTATCATGTCGAACGAAATAAACAACTTTGCTTTCAGAGCAATAGATAATGTTTAGACTAAGGTTACATAAACTTTAATACATTCAAGGGCGCCAAGTTGATAGCAATATATTTCTGAAAAATAATTCTTTTCAATTGTATGTATTATTGTAATATACATATGGAACCAGACAATCTTAAGTACGAGCAGTCATTGACAATAACGTCTCTGATTTCGTTACTCATATCACGTATCGCCCAAATATTTCATGTTGTACAGAGAGCCTGTTTTGTATTAACTAAAGAAAAGAAATACATCCAAGATAATTTTTTTCTTACTTTACTTAAAAAGAATATCATCGTGAATCCATGTACCAATTTATTGCATGTATACGATGTAATATAATACAATATTTCTAGTCTAATATGTATTTAATGAATCTTAAGTTAATTAGGTGAACCAATAAGCATAGTTGATAATTAAAAGAAAAAGAGATAAGGCGTGAGTTTAAACCGGATACTCTCGGACACTCTCAGCACCAAGCACGTGTATCACCGAGTCATTGTGTTATATTAATTGGGAGAAAACTGGGGAACTTGAAAATGGGAAACATATATTTCTGTAGTCACCCACGTTCGAGTTTGTTTAAAGTTTTAGTTGCTTACTCTGTTATTTTCAAAGTTTCATATTAACAAAAGGTGGATACAAGTCTCCCTATTTGTTGGAGTGTTCACCCGGTTTAAAATCGTGGATCTGGAGGGCCACACAAATTTTACGTATTCGACCATTCAAAAACGTGGAACTAGTTCGGGATTCTATTTCAGGTGGCGCGTCGACGCGCCAAACCACGGACTTCAGTTTCTTACGCGTAGTATTACTATATATACTCGACCAATCAAAAACGTGGGACTGCTTCAAGGGCCCTCCGTCAAGGTGGCGCGCCGAAACTGCAATAAAATTGAGGCCACAAGAAATGGGCCCATTGGGAATCTCCCTACTCATCTGTGTCTCTTATAACTGAAAGATACTATTTCGCTAGTTTCCATATGTAGTTTCTTCCTGTCGAGCGAATGCGAAACAGAACTGAATCACTAACTGCGTGAGACAATGGCTCTGGACATAGCGAACAACGTAAAAGAAGAGTTGTGGGCTGCGTATGCTTGCTGGGGAAGCATTTGTATTTTACACCTCATGATTTTAACATGGCAAACGGGTCAAGTGCGAGTATTGAGAAAAGTACGTTTTAGTGAACCTTTTTTCAATTATCTACATAATTTCATGGAAGATTTTTAGATTTAATATACGTAAGCGACCTTGAATTTCAAGTGTCTTGATTCTCTGTCACATGAGAGGGTCGATTGTGTAACTCAGATGTAGTGAAAATACGTAAAGTGAATAGCTGTTAGCCAATCGCGTGTTAGGACCAAAAGAAGAGAAACACAACGATTGGCTACTAACAGCTACTTTCTTTTAGAATTTTCACTACGTTTGAGTTAGACAATCCGAGATTTTTAAAATTAACTTGGACTATTAAATTTTGTTATGTAGCGCTTTTTTACTTAAATGCATATATGTATTTTGTGTATAGGTTATCCACAGTGAAGAGGATCGAAGATTTATCAAGGAACCCAATGTAATCATCAATCCTAGAGGAGGAGGACATCCTGATGTTGATCGGATTAGAAGTGCTCATTATAGCGATCTACAAGCCATAGTTTTGTATCTTATAATTACACCTATATGGATAACATCGTCCCCGCCATCATTTTTAGCAAAAATTTTGTTACACTGCTTTCCAATATTTTGCATTACGCATACGGTATTAGATATGAAGATTATTGATATTGGTAATTTTTGTACAAGTTTTCTTTTTACAATCAGTCATTGTATTCTAGGATATATGGCTATTTCATGTGTTATCTATTTTGCATGATATAATATTAAATGATATAAATTCTACGGATGTGGATTATTATTCGGGTGGATGTTTGACAAAAAATTTTAATGTGAACAAAAATATAATTTTTGTGATTGTATGAAATATAGTTTCTAAAAATACATAGCGACCTATGCTGCCTTTTAACGCATTGTTTCGTCTCTAGATAAACTACGGTAATATATTGCATGTTTAAAAGCAAAAGGGCGTATGCTTGTTGAAAATCCTATGTTATCGGACGAGTCTGATACATTCGTCAAGTAATATTAGGGCGAAGACGAATTTTTCGTCTGTCTAGCTTCAGAAAACGGGTCAATTCTTTGATCTTACAATTAAATAATAATGTCAGTCGCTACCCCTGTAATGTAATTTTTCCATGTTTCAAATACGCGCCATTAAGGTCGGTAAAACAGTGAATCTACATCAAGTTTGAAACTTTCGTTCCGGTTCCTCTCTCTACTCTTGTCTAGTCCAGGGGATTGACACTCCAATGGGCTATAGTGAAACATAGAATAGTAATATAATCTACCGATAAGATGACGTTGCTGCTCGTGTTAACAGTCTATAGCACGGGAGTGCCGTGTCTCCAATAAGTAGTCTGTGGTCTAGTCGGCTGACAGTTCATCGTGCGGGAGTCTTGCGATCGCCTCTTCAATTGTCTATCGTTGAAAAAGTTGTTAAGTACATTTTGATTCGAGATGGGTGATTCTTTAGACGGATCGGGGGAACCGTCTCCTGAATCGCAAAATATTGCGATTGTCGAGTATTCCTCATTCGCTAACTATCTTCGAAAGGCCGTTACGATCCTCTTGCCTGACGAGGATGTGGTCCCACCCGCATTTAATGCTGCTCTTGAGGACAGAAATAATCAGGAGTGTATTCGAAAATTTCTCAGTGATTCACAAGTTTGGGCCTTGTATATTCAACGTACATCCAGCAAAGGTAAGGGCCTCTTTTCATTGATATTACTCGACAAGAATGATTGCTTCACATCGTGTAACCATATACATATGTCATCCATTATAGCTTCTGGAACAACGGTACATTTAGTCGCGCATGCACTTACAAATTGAACGTAGAATAAAAATCAATATTGTGCACTGTGTAGTTTTATTTGACATGACGCATTTACAGATGAACTGGCATCGATTTTCATTTGATCATTTATATAACTTTTTTGTATAACAACAAATTTATAATTGAAGCTCGATAAAAGGTGGATGTCGTGCAAAAAATATGAAAATTTGAATTTTAAATGAGATTGCATCATGTAACAATGTAATGCGTCATTCCTTTATATATCTTAATGAAGAAAAAGATGATAATTAATTTTTATGTATCATATAACAATTTTATAATAAATAAAATATCCTTGATTATAACTCATCTCATATTAGTCATTAATTGCACTTATGTAAGTCTAGTAATATTTGCAATATTTTATATTGTAATTCACAATACTTATGAAATATTTGCTTATTTTATTGCAGAAGAAGATAGTGGTGAAGGCGATGAAGAGAAAGAAAATTCTACATATTATATATCAAATGATATTCACTTTACTAGTCCTAAAATGGGCTCTCTTATTGTGACAAAACGTGGTTCTGTAATAGAGGCAGATAAGTCAATTCATTCACAAGTACGACTTGTTACTATTTCCGATGGACCAGCATACGAAACTCTACATGCTATTAGCAAAACTATGGCACCATACTTTAAGAGCTATGTCAAAGAAACAGGTAGAGCGGATAGAGATGGTGACAAAATGGCACCGTCTGTTGAAAAGAAAATTGCTGAACTGGAGATGGGATTATTGCATTTACAACAGAATATTGATATCCCAGAAATTTCCCTTCCAGTTCACCCAATTGTTTTGCATGTGATTAAACAATGTGCAGATGAAGGTAGAAAACCCAAAGTTGCTGATTTTGGGGACAAAGTAGAGGATTCAACGTTTTTGAATCAATTACAAACTGGTGTAAACAGGTGGATCAAAGAGATTCAAAAAGTAACAAAACTTAATCGTGACCCAGAGTCAGGTACAGCACTTCAAGAAATTTCATTTTGGCTGAATTTAGAAAGAGCGTTACACCGAATTCAGGAGAAACGTGAAAGCATTGAGATTTCCTTAACTCTTGATATCCTTAAGCATGGAAAACGTTTCCATGCAACCGTCAGTTTTGATACAGATACTGGCTTGAAACAAGCCCTAGCAACTGTAAATGATTACAATCCATTGATGAAAGATTTTCCAATTAACGACCTTTTGTCAGCCACTGAGCTGGAGCGGATTCGAGCAGCTGTGCAACAAATCTTCATGCATTTAAGGAAGATCAGAAGTACAAAATATCCCATTCAGCGAGTCCTTAGATTGGTGGAGGCAATTTCCAGAGATTTGGGACAACAATTGCTCAAAGTTCTTGGTACCAGAAGACTGATGCATATTCCCTTTGATGAGTTTGAGAAAGTCATGGGACAATGTTTTGAAGTATTTAGTACCTGGGATGATGAGTATGATAAACTTATTGGGTTACTGAGGGACGTCGTCAAAAAGAAACGAGATGAACACTTAAAGATGGTCTGGCGAGTTTCTCCAGCTCACAAGAAACTTCAAACTCGTATGGAACACATGCGTTGTTTCCGTCGTCAGCATGAACAACTAAGAACTGTCATTGTTCGTGTATTGCGACCTACTGTTCGCCAGAACAATAACAACGCAAGTATAGAAAATGCTGATAATGATAGTGGAAAGCTGGAATTTCCTTTGGACGCAGCTGATGCTAACGCAATTAGTGAGGTCAATCTTGCATACGAAAATGTCAAGGAAGTTGAATGCCTAGATATTACCAAGGAAGGTTTAGAGTTCTGGGAGGCTGCGGTACATCGATACGAAGAACGCATAGAACGTGTAGAAGCTAGAATAACAGCGCATCTGAGAGATCAATTGGGTACCGCAAAGAATGCTAATGAAATGTTTCGTATTTTTTCACGTTTTAATGCTCTTTTTGTGAGACCACATATTAGAGGTGCCATTCGAGAATATCAAACTCAACTGATCCAAAGAGTCAAAGATGATATTGAAGCACTGCATGAAAAATTCAAGGTATGTATCTTGCATTCACATAAAATAACATAAGCTACGTGTTATATATTAAATAACTAAACAAATTGAAAATGTAAATCACAAAATGAATTCTTGTTTTTAGGTTCAATATGCTCAGAGCAAGTGCTGCAGGATGAGTATGGTAAGAGATTTGCCACCAGTTTCGGGGTCGATAATTTGGGTGAAACAAATTGATCATCAGCTGACGATGTATCTAAAACGTGTCGAAGATGTCTTGGGTAAGTTTCAAAGAAATGCTGGATATTATTTCACAAAATTTCATAAATAATGAATTCCCTTAGGCAAGGGCTGGGAAAATCATATCGAGGGTCAAAAATTGAAAGCCGATGGAGATAGTTTCCGGATGAAACTGTCTACTCAAGAAATATTTGACGAGTGGGCACGCAGAGTGCAGCAACGTAATACTGCTGTTAGTGGTCGCATTTTCACAATCGAGAGCGTTCGATCACGTTCTGGTAGAGGAAACGTTCTCAAGTTGAAAGTGAACTTTTTGCCGGAAATTATCACGCTGGCCAAGGAAGTAAGGAATCTGAAGAATCTAGGATATCGTGCTCCGATAGCTATTGTTAATAAAGCTCATCAAGCCAATCAAGTTTATCCATTCGCTATCAGTTTGATTGAGAGCATCAGGACGTATGAGAGAACTTTGGAAAAGGTAAGAAAGTTTCTCATAAAACCGTGTAAATATTCGCGTTACTCATAAATGGCAGTTTACGTTCAACGAACGTGGACATCATTGTTTAGACAGCCACATGTTTTTGTAGAATTATATATGATATTTCTGTACTGTACGGATTCATGTTATACTAACATAGTTTTGGAGTCAAAGTTCCATATAACTAAAAGACAGAAAAAGTCCGAAGTGATAGTATCAGGATGCAAATATTGATTTAGCTGTTTCGAAATTTCTAATCCCTCGGATGTCCAATATTTTTAGCTTACCAATCGGAGTCCCCACTGTCCCGCACTGAAGGTAGCTTATAAGATGCTTCAAGAAGTTATGCATCTTGTCTAAAATTGTGATCATTATTAATGTCTGCCTGCTTAGCTATTGTAGCAATAACCTTTGGCGAGATGGAACAATCCTTTATATTAGATTAACAATTATAAATGAGTTTAGTGTTGAAGCAGTTGATACTTAATGAGGATAGCTTATCGCATTTTAAATTATTGAAGTAATATATTTTACCAATATTATGTTCCATCTCTGATATGTGTATGTGCAATGAAATTTTATTCTATTTTTCTAGCATTGCCACTTGATAAATACTTCATATATAAAACCTTTATTTCTTTTGCATTTTGTTAGTTTGGATAAAAATGAATGACATCAAGTAATTTGTGTCGTGAGATCCTAATGGAATCATTCGCTGTATCATCTAGACAACTCTTGGTTAAATAAATATCTTATGGTCTTATATTTTTTAGATTGAAGATAAAGCAAGTATCATACCCTTGGTTGCTGGAATGCGTAAGGATGTTCTATCACTCATTTCTGAGGTGAGAATAATTGACATTAGTCAGGCAGAAAATTTGAAATTCATATAACTTTAATATCTATTTAATTTTTATATTAGGGTATTGCCCTTGTATGGGAAAGCTACAAACTTGATTTGTATGTCCATCGTCTTTCGGATGCTGTTGTGTCTTTCCAAGAAAAAGTTGAAGATCTTCTTGTCGTCGAAGAACAGCTGGACGTTGATGTTCGATCTTTGGAAACGTGCCCTTACTCGGCAAATACTTTTGCTGATATATTATCTAAGATTCAGAAGTCTGTGGATGAGTTGTCATTGAAGAATTACTCGAATCTTCATATTTGGGTAGCTAGACTTGACGAAGAGGTCGAGAAGAATTTGGCAGCACGATTAGAAGCTGGAGTAAAAGCATGGACCGATGCACTTATGGGACAGAAGAAAGAAGTTGACTTGAGCATGGATACCGATGCACCTGCGCAACCAACGCACAAGCCTGGCGGCGATCCTAAGATACAGAATCAAATTCATGAAGTCAGGATCACTAATCAGACAATGTACTTATATCCCAGCATTGAGGACGCGAGATTTCAGATCATGCAACAGCTTTTCGCGTGGCAAGCAATCGTTACGTCTCAGATTCGTTTACAGAGTTCCAGGTATCAAGTAGGTCTTGACAAACCAGAGTCAGGAACTTATAGAAACTTGCTGACCAAATTACCTAGTGGAAAAGTACCGCTAGAAGCAGCTTACGAAGCCGTCGAATCAAAGATGAAGGATGTTGCTGATTATGTCGATCAATGGCTTAGATACCAATCGCTTTGGGATCTTCAACCTGACAACCTTTATGGAAAGTTAGGCGAAGACATTAATCTGTGGATGAAGTGTTTGAATGATATCAAGAAAACGAGAACGACTTTCGACACTTCAGATACAAGACGAGAATTCGGTCCTATTATCATTGATTTTGCTAAAGTACAAAGTAAAGTCTCCCTTAAGTATGATTCCTGGCACAAGGAGACCTTGGGCAAATTCGGTTCCCTCCTTGGAAATGAAATGGCAAGTTTCCATGCACAAGTGTCCAAGTCCAGAGGCGATCTCGAACAACAATCCATCGAAGCTGCAAGCACTTCCGATGCTGTCGGTTTCATAACTTACGTGCAATCACTTAAACGCAAGATGAAAGCATGGGAGAAGCAAGTGGACGTGTACAGGGAAGGTCAAAGGATTTTGGAACGTCAAAGATTCCAGTTCCCAACATCGTGGCTGCACGTTGATAACATAGAGGGTGAGTGGGGTGCATTCAACGAGATCATCAAACGTAAAGATACCAGCATCCAAACGCAGGTAGCTTCTCTACAGATGAAGATTGTTGCTGAAGATAAAGCAGTTGAGACAAGAACAACTGACTTCCTTAATGACTGGGAAAGAGGAAAACCTGTTGAGGGTCATCTGCGTCCTGATGAGGCCCTGCAGCAGTTGCAGTTGTTCGAAAGCAAATTCGCTAGACTCAAGGAAGAACGGGACAACGTCGCTAAAGCGAAGGAAGCTCTGGAATTGCAGGAACCAGGCGGTGTGTCTACCAGTGAGGATAGAATGCAAGTTATCTTTGAGGAATTGCAAGACTTGAGAGGCGTGTGGTCAGAATTATCAAGAATTTGGGCTCAAATAGATGAGACTAGAGAAAAACCATGGTTGTCGGTACAACCTAGGAAGTTACGTCAACAGCTGGATACGATGATGGCTCAACTGAAGGAACTTCCTGCAAGATTAAGACAATACTCTTCATACGAGTACGTGAAGAAGATGTTGCAAAGTTATACCAAAGTTAACATGTTGATCGTGGAGCTTAAATCTGATGCTTTGAAAGAGCGACACTGGAAACAACTAACGAGACAGCTGAGAGTCAACTGGGTATTAAGTGAACTAACGCTTGGCCAAGTGTGGGATGTAAATCTTCAGAAAAATGAAGGAATCGTTAAAGATATAATCCTAGTGGCACAAGGTGAAATGGCTTTGGAAGAGTTCTTGAAGCAAGTGAGAGAATCCTGGCAAACGTACGAACTAGACCTCATAAACTACCAGAGCAAGTGCAGATTGATTCGAGGATGGGATGATTTATTCAATAAAGTTAAAGAACACATCAACTCCGTAGCAGCCATGAAGTTGTCACCGTATTATAAAGTGTTTGAAGAAGAAGCTCTAACTTGGGAGGAGAAGCTTAACAGGATAAATGCACTCTTCGATGTTTGGATCGACGTTCAGCGACGGTGGGTATATCTTGAGGGTATCTTCTCAGGTAGTGCTGACATCAAGACGCTGCTACCAGTGGAAACATCACGTTTCCAAAGCATCAGTTCCGAATTCCTTGGATTGATGAAGAAAGTCTCAAAATCTCCAATGGTCATGGATGTCCTAAATATTCCTGGCGTCCAAAGAGCCCTTGAACGACTTGCCGATCTTCTTGGAAAGATTCAGAAAGCTCTTGGAGAATATTTGGAAAGAGAAAGAACATCCTTCCCGCGATTTTATTTCGTCGGAGATGAAGATTTACTTGAGATTATTGGTAATAGTAAAAATGTCGCTAGACTGCAAAAGCATTTCAAGAAAATGTTCGCTGGCGTGGCTGCTATTTTACTCAACGAGGACAATACCGTTATTACTGGCATAGCATCCCGCGAGGGTGAAGAAGTCACTTTCCAAACTCCAGTCTCAACAGTAGATCATCCGAAGATCAATGAATGGCTGACACTCGTGGAAAAGGAAATGCGTGTCACCTTAGCTTCTAGTCTCGCAAGAGCAGTCCATGATATTAAGCAGTTCAAGGATGGAAATATTAATTCTCAAGCATTCATGACTTGGTGTGACAATTATCAAGCCCAGATCATCGTCTTAGCTGCACAAATTTTGTGGTCTGAAGACGTCGAAGCAGCTCTTCACGAAGCTCAATCAGATTCCAGCAAGAATCCACTAGAAAGAGTATTAAACCAAGTCGAAGTGACATTGAATGTCCTTGCAGATTCTGTACTCCAGGAACAACCGGCTCTTAGGAGGAAAAAATTGGAACATCTCATTAATGAATTTGTACATAAACGTACCGTAACCAGAAGATTAATTGCCAATAAAGTGTCAAATCCAAAGGCTTTCGAGTGGCTCTGCGAAATGAGATTCTATTTTGATCCACGACAAACCGAAGTTCTTCAACAACTTACGATTCACATGGCAAATGCTAAATTCTTTTATGGATTTGAATATCTAGGTGTACAGGATAGATTAGTCCAAACGCCATTGACAGACAGATGCTACTTAACTATGACACAAGCTCTCGAAGCTAGACTCGGTGGTTCGCCATTCGGTCCTGCTGGAACCGGAAAGACTGAATCAGTTAAAGCTCTTGGACACCAACTTGGAAGATTCGTACTTGTATTTAATTGCGATGAAACGTTCGATTTCCAGGTACATACAGTCATTTTGCATTATATTTATATTAAAATTGTCAATATGGATTTGGTCTTATCATTACGTTATTATTTCAGGCTATGGGCCGTATATTCGTTGGTCTCTGCCAAGTCGGAGCTTGGGGTTGTTTCGATGAATTCAATCGTTTGGAAGAGCGTATGCTTTCAGCTGTTTCTCAACAAGTACAAACCATTCAGGAAGCTCTTAAGAGTCAAATGGAAGGCAAGAAAGAAGGAACTCTTTGCGTGGAGCTTGTTGGAAAACAAGTTAAAGTCTCCACAGATATGGCTATCTTCATTACTATGAATCCTGGTTATGCTGGGCGATCTAATTTGCCAGACAACTTAAAGAAGTTATTCAGATCACTGGCTATGACAACACCGGATCGACAGTTGATTGCCGAAGTGATGTTGTTCAGTCAAGGCTTCAGATCTGCTGAAAAATTAGCGTGCAAGATTGTACCATTCTTCAAGTAAGTTCCTATAAATATTTATGCATTGTACATGTATGATTTTAACAATTAGCAATTATTATTGATACTACAAAGAGTAAATAATTATATGATATTTTTGTTTAGGCTATGTGATGAACAATTATCAAATCAATCTCATTACGACTTTGGTCTCCGTGCTTTGAAATCCGTACTAATCTCAGCCGGAAACGTGAAACGCGATAGAATCCAAAAAATTAAGGAGGGTATGCAAAATCGTGGAGAAACCGATATTGATGAAGCTTCGATCGCTGAGAACTTACCAGAACAAGAAATTTTGATCCAATCAGTCTGTGAGACTATGGTACCTAAATTAGTTGCAGAAGATATTCCTCTACTCTTCAGCCTCTTGAACGATGTATTCCCGAACGTAAACTATACTCGTGCCGAAATGAAGGGTAATATTACTTTTTTTAATAGATAAACCATCATGAATAAGCATTTCTCATCAATATTTATTTGATAGGTTTGAAAGATCAAATTCGAAAGGTGTGCGCTGAAGAATATCTTGTATGCGGAGAAGGTGATGAACAAGGTGGAGCCTGGCAAGAAAAGGTAATATTTATTCAATTACAATTGTATGTCTTCGTTTTTTTATTTTACATGTAATATTTGTATCTTCATAACATTATCATCTCATTAACCACACTAACAAAACTAAAAACACTTGGCATGACTGTTACTGAACATTTACAAAATGTAGAATTAAACCTAAAACAAAACTGCGATTTTGCTAATCCGGTACTACAATAACTTCTCAAATTGATATCCTAATCATTAACATTTTATATTGTGCCTACTCAGGAAACGGTCGGTGAGACCTGGGTTGCGAAGGTGAGACCGAAATGTATATAGATGTTGTCATTGTCACGCGCGTATCAATGCATGCCTATCATCTGATCTGTATGCTTCCCAATCGTGCATCTTTAACAATAGTTTTCTATAGGTACTTCAACTATACCAAATCTGCAATCTGAATCATGGCTTGATGATGGTTGGTCCAAGTGGTTCTGGAAAAACGACGGCATGGAAGGTGCTTCTAAAGGCACTGGAAAGATTCGAAGGTGTAGAGGGTGTAGCCCATGTCATTGATCCCAAAGCTATCAGCAAGGAAACACTTTATGGTGTATTGGATCCCAACACCAGGGAATGGACTGATGGTCTATTCACTCATATCCTTAGAAAGATCATAGATAACGTCAGAGGGGAGATAAATAAACGACAGTGGATCATATTCGACGGGGATGTTGATCCAGAATGGGTTGAGAATCTCAACTCAGTTCTTGACGATAATAAACTTCTAACGTTGCCAAATGGCGAACGTCTCAGCCTACCACCAAACGTTAGAGTGATGTTTGAAGTACAAGATCTGAAGTATGCAACGTTAGCTACTGTCTCTCGTTGCGGCATGGTCTGGTTCTCAGAGGATGTTCTTTCAACGGAAATGATCTTCGAGAATTACATGTTGCGCTTGAAAAATATTCCACTGGAAGATGGCGAAGAAGATAATCTTGGCAAGAAGACGGCAGATAAAGAAGACACCATTTCACCTGCTTTATCTGTACAGCGTGAAGTTGCAAGTATTTTGCAAAGTTACTTTGCGCCTGACGGTTTAGTAGTGAGGTGTCTGGAGTACGCCATGAAACAAGAACATATAATGGACTTCACGCGGTTGCGTGCACTCAGCTCCCTCTTCTCCATGTTGAACCAATCTGTGCGCAATGTTTTACAATATAATCATACGCATATGGATTTCCCGCTGCCAAGTGAGCAGTTAGAACGTTACATGCCAAAATGTCTGGTTTACGCGTTACTTTGGAGTTTCGCTGGTGACGCTAAGCTGAAGGTTAGGTCTGACTTGGGTGACTTTATAAGATCTATAACTACAGTACCCTTACCAGCTCAGAGTAACATACCCATCATAGACTTCGAAGTAAATATTCACGGAGAGTGGCTACCATGGAGTAACAAGGTACCTCAGATTGAGGTAGAAACTCATAAAGTGGCTAGTCCGGATATCGTCGTACCCACGTTGGATACTGTCAGGCATGAAATTCTGCTTTACACGTGGCTAGCTGAGCACAAACCGCTGGGTAGGTTTAAGAAATTAAATATAATTTTTCTAGATATTCGATTATTTTTCTTTTGTTACATTGACATTATTTTCAACAGTACTGTGCGGTCCACCTGGTTCTGGTAAAACCATGACCCTTTTCTCTGCGCTGAGAGCTTTACCAGATATGGAAGTTGTTGGCTTGAACTTTTCATCCGCTACAACTCCAGAACTGTTGTTAAAGACGTTCGACCACTACTGCGAGTACCGCAAAACACCAAATGGTGTTGTACTATCACCTGTGCAGCTTGGAAAGTGGCTCGTTTTGTTCTGTGACGAAATCAATTTACCCGATATGGATAATTATGGCACTCAACGTGTAATCTCATTTTTGAGACAATTGGTAGAACACAGAGGATTCTACCGCACTAGCGATCAAGCTTGGGTCTCATTGGAGAGGATTCAGTTTGTCGGAGCTTGTAATCCACCTACTGATCCTGGTAGAAAACCACTTAGCCATAGATTCTTACGCCATGTACCAGTCATCTATGTTGACTATCCTGGAGAAACATCTCTCAAGCAGATTTATGGAACATTCACACGTGCTATGCTCAGGTTCGTAATACTACCTCATGCTTTTTTTAGTGTAACAATATATGTAATTTAATCGATTGGTGTTATCGCTTAAATGCAATTGAATACTCTAATTCATGTCAATATTATTGATTTTTGTTTTTTAACAATTACAGGTTAACTCCTTCCCTGAGGGGCTATGCGGAGCCTTTAACAAATGCAATGGTGGAATTCTACCTAGCCTCCCAAGAACGGTTTACCCAAGACATGCAGCCACATTATGTTTATTCGCCTCGTGAAATGACACGATGGGTCCGTGGAATCTGTGAAGCAATTAGACCTCTTGATAGTTTATCAGTTGAGGGACTCGTACGTCTCTGGGCACATGAGGCACTTCGTTTGTTCCAAGATAGATTGGTAGAAGATTCAGAACGTGGTTGGACTAATAAGAATATTGATATTGTGGCACTGAAACACTTTATGGGCGTTGATAAAGAAAAAGCACTGTCCAGACCAATTCTCTACAGTAACTGGTTATCTAAAGATTACGTGCCAGTTAACAGGCAAGAGTTGAGGGACTACGTAAGGGCTAGATTGAAGGTCTTCTACGAGGAAGAGTTGGATGTACCTCTGGTTCTCTTCGATGAAGTTCTAGAACATGTTCTGCGAATTGACAGAATTTTCCGACAGCCTCAGGGACATTTGCTGTTGATTGGCGTCTCAGGTGCTGGTAAAACAACTCTGTCGAGGTTTGTTGCTTGGATGAACGGATTATCCATCTTCCAAATAAAGGTACAGTCTGATTGAACTTAATTTAATTATTGCATCGAACATAAGAGATTTCTAACGGTAATTGTTGTTTAACAGGTGCATAATAAATACTCTGGAGAAGATTTCGATGAAGATTTGCGACAGGTATTGAGACGTTCTGGTTGCAAGGATGAGAAGATAGCTTTTATCCTTGACGAATCCAACGTACTTGATTCTGGCTTCCTGGAACGAATGAATACTCTCCTTGCTAACGGAGAAGTTCCTGGTTTGTTCGAGGGCGATGAATACACTACTCTTATGACTCAGTGCAAAGAAGGAGCTCAACGAGAAGGTCTGATGCTCGATTCCAACGAAGAACTTTACAAGTGGTTCACGGGTCAAGTCATGAAGAACTTGCACGTTGTTTTCACAATGAATCCAAGCACAGACGGCCTTAAGGATCGTGCTGCAACTTCACCGGCGTTGTTCAACAGATGCGTGCTTAATTGGTTTGGCGATTGGTCCGATAATGCATTGTTCCAAGTTGGAAAAGAATTCACAAATCGCGTTGATCTGGAAAGGCCTTCATGGAAATGTCCAGACTTCTTCCCATCTGTCTGCTCATTAATACCTGCGCAACCCACGCATAGAGATGCTGTCATCAATGCTTGCGTCTACGTACATCAGACTTTGCACAAAGCTAACGCAAGACTGGCTAAGAGAGGTTCGAGAACAATGGCGATCACCCCTCGACATTATCTAGACTTCATTAACCACTTCGTAAAGTTGTATCAAGAGAAGAGAAGTGACTTGGAGGAACAGCAGTTACATTTGAATGTTGGTTTAAGCAAGATTGCTGAAACCGTGGAACAAGTTGAGGAGATGCAAAAGAGCTTGGCTGTTAAATCACAGGTTAGTACAGAATAGCAGAGTTTCACGTATCTTCTATGACGAACTGTTTGTCAGTAAAGTGATTAACGGAAACAAGTTTTAATGGTGTATTCTTGTACTAGGAATTGCAAGCCAAGAACGAAGCTGCCAATGCTAAATTGAGACAGATGGTGAAAGATCAACAGGAAGCGGAAAAGAAGAAAGTACAAAGTCAAGAGATCCAACAACAGCTAGCTATACAAACTGTGGCTATTGATCAAAAGCGAGAAGACGTAATGGCTGATCTTGCTCAAGTCGAGCCAGCTGTCATCGACGCCCAAAATGGTGAGTACCATGTTTTCTTATCCTGCTGTGTATTAAGTGTCTCCTATACTTCTCAAAAATCAATGTTCACATCAATTTATTTAATACCTATATTAATTGAATTCGGCACTGTCATAAACATCGTTAAGAATGAATTTCATGTTTCCACAATTTTTTTATTTGTCTCGTAACAATAAAATAAGAATTTTAAGTTGGTTCCCCAACAATATTGAAAAACTAATCTGTTGCAGTTACAGAGTTATTTTTATCTAAATGAGTTTTGTGTGAGGCATTTCCTTTTTTTTTTTCTTTTATTATCAAAACGGTACAACTTTTAAGCTTCCTTTTCGCACACAAATTTTTCTTTATCGTCGAACTTAGGCGTTCGACTTCTGCCGATAGAATTTTATAAAGAAAGCACGCAATTGCGCCATGCATTACGCTTATGATTTTGCAATGAGTGTAGCTGTGAAGGGGATTAAGCGGCAGCATCTCGTTGAGATCCGATCGATGGCGAATCCGCCAGCAATTGTAAAGCTGGCACTAGAATCGATTTGCCTGTTGCTCGAGGAAAATGCCAGCGACTGGAAACAGATTCGTGCCGTTATTATGAAGGACAGCTTTATTCCGACTATCGTCAATTTCAACACAGAGGACATCACGTAAGAGAACCACTAGGGGCCTGCTGAATGTTCAACGCTCGCCTGGGAGTCTATTAAACAACATCTAATATCCGCTTGTTATATGTCCTGTTTCTATAATGTTTGTCGGTTGTTATTATCATGCTCACACACAAGTATCGGCACCAGTACAGTATTGAAAATTATTATTCGTTTTCATTCAAATGAAGCTTTACAATTATATATGACTAAAAATAGCTATTGTTTTACGAACTTATTAATCTACTGCACTCGTGTCGATGCTTCGCGACTTGTACATAGAAACATATTACTTGTGTTTTCTTGCCCTGATTTCTAACTTTATAGGTCCGCCGAAATTCACATTGCAGCCTGTCGCCGCGCTTTTTTCTTATAACTTTATCATAACATGCCTCTAATGCCTGCCCATTTTCTTCTTTGTACTATATGAAATCATTTAATTTTTCGTATAGCGGTGAAATCAATAAAGAAACAGCATTTGGTTGAGGTTCGCTCCATGGCGAACCCACCAGCGATCGTCAAGGTTGCGCTGGAGTCTATCTGCCTGTTGCTCGGCGAAAATGCCAGTGACTGGAAATCTATACGCGCGGTCATCATGAGAGACAATTTTATCAATACCATTGTCTCGAATTTCAGTACTGAGGACATTACGTAAGCATGCTTTCACTGTTTCTTTCCTCCTCAAAAACAATTAGGCTATGAATCTGACATGGACCAGCCGACACGAATGAGAATACTCCTTTTTAAGAAGATCAGTGAAAAGCCATGATTTAATAAATATCGTTTATTGATCAAGAATGCAAACTCTTACACCGATATTCTTTCAAATATTTTTCTCGTATTCCTTTCTTTGAAAAATATTATTTGAAATTATTGTTCTACTTTTTTCATTAAGTCATCGTCTCTATGCCTAATTGGTTCACCTTTCTAAATTGCATAAAGTCATTCACGCCTCTCATGATTACTAACTCATTAAATTCAGCAAAGTTCATTTTATCAGTGTCTACTGGTCTCAGATAAAAAAAAAAGTTCCATCTTGAAGCTCCTGCGTTGCAGTGTTGTCTTATATCCGACAGTTTGATAAAGTCCTTCACCCCAAGATTCTTGTGATCAGATAGCTTCTATCGCTTTTCACGAAATAATCATCAGCAGACATTGATATATCAGCACACGTAAGGTAATTGGGCTGGTTGAGTTGGTATTCGCTTTGCAAAAATTACACATTTCATTTGATCGTTATGAAGTAGGGAATTGATTATAGTGAATGGAAGGCAATTATCTATCTGATCATTACCAATAGAATTGGGTTTATCTTGCGTAATGGTATATCGTAACACGCTATGTTAGTCGCCACACGTTCCACCCCTACTTCTATCAAAAGCTTGCGTTTTATTTGGCAAGCAGTATTGGAACAGCTTTGGAAATAGGCAATATATATTGCATAGCAAATATTAACCAATTCTTACAAGCGACGATAAAAATGAAGAAACTGTTTTTTTTTTACTGCATGCTAACAATGATTGATAAAGTTGTCACTAACCACACAAATTGTGCATCAAAATTGTTCTAAATGGTCCATCGAGTCACGTCAACTGTCACTAAAGATTCATGCTAATAAAAATTACTAAATGGGCTTTAAATGCCCAAAAGCTAAAGCATTAGCATATTCATATGTACAGCCTTATAAAATTTTAGGTGGGTTTCTTGGTTTATATTCTCCTTGCGTCAATCCATTTGACACAATAATGATACACACTTCGCTTCTACGAGGCAGCAAAATTTACGTTAAAACGTTATTTATTCGTAAACGATTCGATTCAGTGAATCAATTAGAATCTATAATATTTTTTTTTTTATTTGCCGTTTCCAACACAAGACGTTTGAGTTATTATTGTATGATCAAAATTGAGGAAAGCAAAAGCCATGAAACCTTCCATTTTATGCAATAGAATTCTGTCTAATTTAATAATTTTGTAGCGACGAGGTACGCGAGAAGATGAAGAGTCGTTACTTGAGCAACCCGGATTACAACTTCGAAAAAGTCAACCGCGCGAGTATGGCTTGTGGTCCTATGGTCAAATGGGCGATTGCTCAGGTAATTAACATTAATTGTATGAATATAATCAGCATATAGTAACAGCTATACTAATATGGTCATCCTTTGTGCAGATCGAATACGCAGACATGTTGAAGCGTGTGGAGCCACTGCGTGATGAACTTCATTCACTGGAACAACAAGCTGAGACCAATCAGTTGAAAGGCGAAGAAGTGAAAAATCTAATTGCTCAGTTGGAACAAAGCATTGCCTCCTACAAAGAGGAGTACGCACAGCTGATCTCCCAAGCTCAAGCTATCAAGGCTGACCTGGAAAATGTTCAAGGCAAAGTAGACAGATCCATTGCTCTCTTGAAATCATTAGTCATCGAGAGAGAAAGATGGGAAGCTACAAGCGAAACGTTTAGAAGTCAAATGTCTACGATTATTGGTGATGTTCTTCTGTCCTCTGCATTCCTTGCATATGCCGGTTACTTTGATCAACATGTAAGTAAATTTTTAAATGGTGCAATTCGTGTAATATCATCCAATTAATTAAATAAGTATTTTCGTTAAGCGATTGCTATAATATAATTCTATTTTATGTTTACAGTATCGTCAAAATCTATTCTCCACTTGGTGTCAACATTTGCAACACGCAAACTTGCAATTCCGTGCTGATATCGCAAGAACGGAATATTTGTCCAATCCTGATGAGCGTTTGAGATGGCAAGCAAATGCTTTGCCAACGGATGATCTGTGCACAGAAAATGCTATAATGTTGAAACGTTTCAATAGATACCCACTGATCATTGATCCATCAGGACAAGCCACGGAATTCATAATGAATGAGTTCAAGGATAGAAAAATTACTAAGACTAGTTTCTTGGATGATTCATTTAGGAAGAATCTCGAGAGCGCTCTTCGGTTTGGTAATCCATTGTTGGTCCAGGATGTAGAAAATTATGATCCAATTCTAAATCCAGTCCTGAATAGAGAATTGAGAAGAACAGGTGGTCGTGTATTGATTACGCTCGGAGATCAAGATATCGATCTTTCGCCATCATTCGTGATATTCTTGTCCACAAGAGATCCCACGGTTGAATTCCCACCAGATATATGTTCTCGTGTAACATTTGTTAACTTCACCGTCACCAGGAGCTCCTTGCAGAGTCAATGTCTCAACCAGGTTCTCAAAGCAGAACGTCCTGACATAGATGAAAAGAGATCAGATCTATTGAAACTTCAAGGAGAATTCCATTTGAGATTGCGACAGCTTGAGAAATCCTTACTGCAAGCATTGAATGATGCCAAAGGAAAGATCCTTGACGATGACTCCGTCATCACTACCCTGGAAACGCTGAAACAGGAGGCTGCTGATATCAGCAAGAAGGTGGAAGAAACTGACAAGGTCATAGGTGAAATTGAAACTGTATCGCAACAGTACATGCCGCTATCCCAAGCATGCTCGAATATGTACTTCACCATGGACAGTCTGAATCAAGTGCATTTCTTGTATCAGTACTCCTTAAAAATGTTCCTAGACATATTTACCACCGTTCTCTCACAGAACCCCAAATTGTCTGGAATATCTGACTACACACAAAGATTGTCTTTAATTACAAGCGACTTATTCTCTGTCTGTTACGAACGTGTTGCTCGTGGAATGTTGCATACGGACAGACTTACGTTTGCCTTGCTGCTCTGTCGCATTCATCTTAAAGGAGTTGTTACGGAATCGACTTACGATAGCGAATTCACGTTCTTCCTACGTGGCAAAGAGGGCGTGCTCAATATTCGCGCGCCACCGGTGCCAAGTCTTAGCTCTGAACAACAAGAAGCAATGATACGTTTGAGCTTGAGGCTTCCAGCTTTCAAGAAACTCGCTGAAAAGGTTCAAGATAATTCTGACTTCAGCACCTGGTTACAATCCCCGACACCGGAAACCTGCGTGCCTAAACTTTGGGAAGAAGAGAAACCATTGAGTCCTATAGGAACTGCTATGCATCAACTACTAATAATTCAAGCATTTAGGCCAGATCGTGTAATTGCTGCAGCTTCGTTAGTAGTGGCTTCAGCTCTAGGTGAGTCTTTCATGGCTGCAGCTGAAGTCGAACTGGACTTTGCTTCCGTCGTGGAAAATCAACTAAAGGCTACTGTGCCAGCCCTTCTGTGCTCTGTACCTGGTTTCGATGCCTCCAGCAGAGTAGACGACCTGGCGGCAGAGCTAGGGAAACAAATTGCCAGTATCGCTATCGGTTCCGCAGAAGGTTTCAATCAAGCTGACAGAGCCATTAACATGGCCGTTAAAGCTGGAAGATGGGTACTCTTGAAAAACGTACATCTTGCACCTCAGTGGTTGGTACAGCTTGAGAAGAAGTTACACAGTATCCAGCCGCATGCAAACTTCAGACTCTTCCTCACCATGGAAATTAATCCTAAAGTACCAGTTAATCTACTCAGAGCTGGTAGGATATTCGTATTCGAACCACCTCCAGGTATCAGGGCAAATTTGCTGCGTACCTTCAGCACTGTACCTGCTTCACGTATGATGAAAGCACCTAATGAACGTGCTCGCCTGTACTTCCTGTTGGCATGGTTCCACGCCATCGTTCAGGAACGTCTTCGTTATGCTCCTTTAGGATGGGCCAAACACTATGAATTCAATGAAAGCGATCTGAGAGTCGCTTGTGACACCCTTGACACCTGGATAGAAGCAACTGCAATGGGTAGAACAAATCTTCCACCAGAGAAAGTACCATGGGATGCTTTGGTGACACTTCTGTCTCAATGTATCTATGGTGGCAAAATTGACAATGATTACGATCAACGTTTACTTGCTTCCTTCTTGCGTAAATTATTCACGCCTAGATCCTTCGAAGCTGATTTTGCTCTCGTTGCCAATGTTGACGGTGCTCAAGGAAATCAACGTCACATAACTATGCCCGATGGTAACAGACGCGATCACTTCCTGAAGTGGATTGAATCCTTGTCAGATAGACAAACACCGTCCTGGTTAGGGTTACCTAATAACGCAGAGAAGGTCCTGCTTACTACCAGAGGAACAGATTTGGTATCAAAACTTCTAAAAATGCAGCAACTGGAGGATGAGGATGAGCTAGCATATTCTAACGAAGAGTCCCTAGATACTCCACGTGAAGCTGAAGCTGATGGACGCCCATCATGGATGAGAACCTTGCACAATTCTGCATCTACGTGGCTACAGTTGTTGCCGAAAAATCTGCCTACTCTCAAGAGAACCGTGGAAAATATTAAAGATCCGTTGTACAGGTACTTCGAAAGAGAAGTTAACAGTGGAGCTAAACTACTTCAAGATGTTATTCATGACTTGGAGGATGTCGTACTAATTTGTAAAGTAAGTTTATTGTAACAAATTAAAGAGTAGCTGCAACTAACTACTACTGTTACATATAACTATTTATTTTCTTTCAACAGGGCGAGAAGAAACAAACAAATTATCATAGAACGATGCTGTCTGAATTGGTAAAGGGTATTTTACCTGGTGGATGGAGAAGATACACGGTACCTAGAGGATGTACCGTAATACAATGGATCACTGACTTCAGCCACAGAGTCACCCAATTACAAGAGGTGTCAAGACTCGTATCTCAGGGTGGAGCGAAAGAAATCAAGGTATGCATGTCAACATTTGAATAATATTTTTTCAAACCTAACAATATTTTATACTTCAATTTGATTGTATTTCAGAGTTTCCCAGTTTGGCTCGGTGGATTATTGAATCCAGAGGCTTATATTACTGCCACGAGACAGTGTATTGCTCAGGCGAACAGTTGGTCCCTGGAGGAGCTCCAGCTTGATGTAACTATTGGGGACGGCGATAACATCGCTACAGATGATTGTTCCTTTGCAGTCACTGGATTGAAACTACAGGGCGCCCAGTGCAAAGATAATCAGTTATATCTAACATCAACTATCATGACTGATTTACCAGTAACAATGTTGAGATGGATTCGCTCGGCTAGTGAAGAAGTTAGGAAAGGAAAATTGTCTTTACCTGTTTATCTAAACAGCACGCGAACGGAACTTCTATTTACTGTAGATTTGAACATCGCGCCAGGTCAAGAGCAACATAGCTTCTATGAGAGGGGTGTCGCTGTTTTGACGTCCACCGCCTTAAATTAGATTGATTTTTATCAAGAAGAAATTCGATAAACCTTAATATATTCAGATCCATCAATAACGATGGAATTTGTCCAGCCCGTGCAATGAATACCAATACAGAATATGCATTCAGTTGATTATGGCCCAATCAGATTTACTTCCTTGGTAAACTTTCAAATGAACAATCTAATAGTTATCATGAAACGTTGTAACAAAATATTTATCGTCCTACAGTTTGTACTACATTAATTTCAAGCTGAAGAGTGCATATGCTAAAGTAATGTACATTTAAAAGATCTCTGTTTATACTTTGTAGCAGAATTAAAATGCACACGCAGTATATATTTAATAACAGTGGCTGCGACCGATAGCTTGTGATATACATGATATTTAATTCTTTTTCTAATGTTCTGCTTTTAATATTTACTCCATGAAATAAGATTACATCGAAAACTTTCGAAAGTGAATTGAAACACTGTATGACAGTATTTGTAATGTTATTCAATGGCATTTAAATACATGAAATAACAGTGTCAAATACAAAAGCATATATGTATACTGCACCTATTCCTTTAATGTAATCGACATTGGCAGATGATACTTTACAACGTCAGTTAGTGGTTTGACCAGAGATTAGTAGGGAGACTGCCAATTAGCCAATTTTCATGGTTCAAGTTCTATTTCGGCGTTCTTCAGTTAGCGTGCAAAAGTCTCGTCTTCGATGTACGGTCATTATTTTTATTTATTTTTTTTTTTCATTGATCCGCTCCCTATGCTTATTGGTTTTATTAACTACCTTACCGAGGTAGCGGGTTTCGATCAAAATACACAATGCTCAGAGATGAGTAGCGAGATGTACAACGCTACCATTCTAGACGGTACCAAAATCATGGCGCTAAATCGTAGCGGCGAGTCTGTAAGTAGGATTTTGTGATCATCGTCTCCG
>JARQSV010000639.1:1699122-1730591 GCA_030142285.1 Calameuta idolon
AAAAGCGAACTAATTCGAATTCTTTAATAAAAATTAACCCACTGAAGTTTCGACGATGCGATTTCGGAATTATTTGAGCGGAGAAATTTCCCTGGTTCTCTCAGAGATGACGCCACTTATCTCGTCCAGTAGGTGCTGCCGCCTTATCGGCGAAAATTGCGAACTAATCCAAATTCATTTAATAAGAATGAATATTTGGAAAGCTTTATTCAATTTTTCGAATTTTTATTATTTCTGTGCAACTAATTTTTTTATTCTTTTTCTCTCTTCCTTCTTCGTCTTATTCCTTTCTGGCTTTATGCCCTTATGGAGGGTTCTAAGGGTTGCTCTGGGAACCAACGATAGATTGCGGAGAACCTCTGCCCGTCAAGCTGCACGTTCATGATCACGTTCAGCTGGGTTACGACGGGGTTCGCATTATCGACGGAGGCGATGGTCACAAAATCCTACTCCTGGACTCGGCGCTACGATTTAGTGCCATGTTTTTGGTATCGCCTAAAACGATAGCGTTGTGCATCTCCCTGCTCATCTCTGTTAAAGCCGTAGCGTTGTGCATCTCCCTACTCACCTCTGTCCGGAATATTACGCGTAATATTGCTATATATAGGTATATACTCGACCAATCAAAAACGTAATTATGGTTCGAAGGCCCTATGCTCAAATTGCGCGTCGACGATGAAATAAATCTTGGATCATGAAAATCGGCTCATTGGCAATCTCCTTACCCATCTGTGGTTTGACGTTTTAAGCATTGACTATGAGTAGGGACTAATAAACATTCTTTATTGACACAATCAAAATGTAAAGTACGAATCTGACCAGTCGATTTTAAGAGATAGTCTCATCCCAGATTAGAATGTAACCATACATGCAATGATGTACATATTCCTACCAATTAATTTCAATCCACAGCTCGATTATAAATGATTACGGAATTATAACACAAAGGTTTACAAAAGAACATAAAAATTTTATTGTGGTCCATAATATCAGGTATAGCAGTTACACTTAGCATAGGAAAAGCTTTTTAGATTATACACATTAAATGAGAACATTGATTAATGTACATGGTGATGTGACTTTTAATTTTCTTATTGCGACATTAGGCATGCCGAAAAGTTGCACTCAATAATACATAGAGCATTTGTAATTAATGTCGATCGATGAGGTCATCAATTTATTGCAAAAATGCAAACTGTGCATTGCGACTTTCTATTGCGAAAATTAAAACATTAAAAAATTATCTTGATATAGACACTGACACACTGGACGGACTAATCACTCGCAGAATCAAACAGTTATAATCTACGAATAAAATACTTAGGAAATAGGAGTTCCGATAATTAAAGGATACAAATACGAAATGTATTTACATAACAAATCTTCCATAAACGAAGAAGCGTGTAAGTATATTACAACGAAGTGTGATTTGCGCAATCTCAATACTCTCGAAATCGCTTCAAGCACACTTGATTAATACAACTAAATGCCTTTGAACACATTTATAAATCTGTTTGAAATTTTCAAAACGAACGTCCAGATTCAAATACACAATATGTTTCTGACTCAATGCATCTTTCAAAGTTACTATCAAACTACGTAAACGACTTTATAAATATTAAACGCACTAACGTAGAGAAAAAAAATGTAACTTACAAAAGACAATCATTTGATTACTCCATAACATCAACGCGATTAAACATTCGAATTAACAATGGTAGGAATATACATCCATGTCACGTAGATTTAAGTCATTTACTGCAAATATGGTATGCGCAAAGTGTCATTGATAGGTCAATTAATATGTCATCGGAAGGACACCGATTGAATAATATTTTTAAGATAAATCTAGCGCACCGTTAACATAATAATGTTTTTCACAATGATTCATTCACATATCACTGACAACTGAACTACAGCCACGATTCGCTCGAAACACAAAACAACCCTAATTGCTTTGACATTACATAAATGGAGGAATTTCTTGATCGTCATTAATATAAAGTTATGTTCGCCTTATTGCAAGTACTAAATATTTTTCACGGGGTTCACGAACTCGCACAGTAAACTATGGAATTGAAACCAAGAGAAAATCCTCGCAATAACGAAATATTGTCTATACTACGAGGAATCAGCCTGGAAGTTACATTAGATACGTTGTACTCTGAAGTATAGAGCGATATCGTAATCGTGCACATAATCAAAGAGTTATTGAATTAGAATCACATTGCACGTCAAAGGGCCAGTCTATATCACAGAAACGGAGCACTCTATTTCATCTGCAGTCTTTTTATCATCGTCATTATCATCATCTTGTTCAGAGACTAGAGATACATCCTTCGGATAGACCAAAGAATCCTGTCCAATCGGAGCGGCTGCTTCGACCAGATTTTCAACGGAAACTGCACCTGTCGATTCCTCGTTAGCAAAGCTTCTACGTAAAGTTTGTTGAGTTCGCGCTGTACCACGCCGGATGCTGCTGCGCAACAAGTTTGCCACATCTGCAGCAGTCAAATTTGAACTACCAGGATTGTTATGTGGTCTCCGACTTCTGTCCATTGTCGAGTGAGTTCGCTCTACGGCGCTTCTATCTATCGTGCTGATTCTTGTTGTCCTGTCGATAGTGTTCGGCCTATGTCTATCCATCTCGTTGATCCTTCCCCTTCTGGTGTCCGTTACGTCCGGTATGGGTTCCGACACGTGAACTGAAATATCCCGTGACGGTACGCTTTGATTCATCTCAACCAAGACGGTGGCATAATCTGGCGGAGGTGGCTGCAACGATGGTCTTGGTCTTGGTCCACTACCTTCCCCAAGGACATTTGCTATTCTTCGCACACTTCTGCGAAAACTTTGACGTAACATTTTTGCTATCCTCGCACCAGTCGCTGTGGTGTAACTTGGAGGCGGTGTGTACTTTGGTGGAGGATCTTCGAAAGGAATGTCTGTTGTTGATGACAAGATTCCGTTACCATGGATGCTCGTTGATGTATCGCTCCCAATTTGCGTTTGGGCATCTCTAGGATCCTCAGGCTCCAATGATGGTCTGTAGAGCAGCTGAATTCTCTAAAGCACATAAGAGAATTGTGAGAATTGATGGAAAGAGTTTTCATAAAGTAGGACGCGATTGTTGTGAATTTTTCGCGAGGATATTTGACTTACGCCATTGCACTGCTCACAGTGACTAACGTTAATTTCCATTTGTTCGTTCTAACGTTTGCATGAAAGAGGAAGAATAGTAATGATTTGTAAAATGGAGTACAGTAATATCAAAGGAACAAAGGTCGCGTTACTACTAGTCAGTTTTAAGATAATTAGGTTACAATTACACTGGAGCTAAAAATATAACAAAACTCACTCGAACCCTTACATCGAATATATCCGGCGGTCCACTATTAAGATAGCGACAAGTCTGAATAATTGCCACGGCTGGAATCATTAAAATTGGTATCAGTTGTATAGCAGCTCCCAGTTGTCTTGCCCACACAGACCAGTAATCTCTGCTTGTTCTTCGGTACGTATAAAGTTCTCGGAAACCACTGCTCTTGAATACAGTAATACTGAGTACCTGGAAATAAGCATTAATTATTTTAAGTGTCAATTAGAATCGTCGAGTGTAAAACTGTCTCAGAAGCACTATTGATATAAAATTTACCATTAACGTAACAGGCAAGATTACATTCCACGTGAACGACAAGAGTGGTCCAGCCCAATGTCTTAGACATCTTCCAGTGGGTGGAAATAACTCTGCTACAACGGCTTCGCCGGTATGTGGACGACCTCTTACTGCAAATACTGCTCCAACTTGGACCAAGTAGAGAACCATTATCCACCAGGCTCCGCCAACCGTGTAGTCGAGATAATAAACTACGTAAATGCCCAACTAAAAATAATAATAATAACAATAAATATTATGGAATTAGTAAAACTTAGTTTAAAGTACTCTGTTTCTATTTTAACTTAGATACCTAAAAAGATTAGTTTCTTATCACTCGCAGCATTCCATACGTACATTTCGCAACACGCATAACACATGTTTTGAGAAAACAAGATGACGTGTACCAGTAAGAATCATACTATTGAAGTGCGTACCCGAGGTAAAAATGAATTTATTATATCAATGGCTACGTATTTACATTGAGTTTCGTAGTAAGACTGGCAGCAGGTTTTACGATTGATAAATATTGAACTAGATTTAGTAGTTTTATCTTGAGATTATAGGCTTTCGCGGCCAACATTATCATTAGTTTTATCTTATTCATCTATGATATTAGCGATGGAGTCGATCCACCAGTTTTTAAATCTCTCATTTGTATATCTAAAAATAGGACATTGTCTCTCACGTATCCCGGGTATCTTGTTAATTTAGTATGAGGTATGAACATATATAATCCCGATTCATTGTCTGGTTTTTGAGAACCGTCATCCTTCAGTTTCTTCGTGACTTTGACAATTTTTCGAATATCATTAGCCGGATTCTCTTGATCTCTTAAAGTTACAGTAGCTTGTAGAACGCAAGGCCAATCCAATAACGGATCCCACTTGCCATCAATGACACGTAAGCATCCGATAATGTGTCGATCTTTCCACTGACCTCTTCCATTCAAGAATAATTCCACTCTTAAAGTGTATCCGTAATCTTTATTATAAAATATAGGACTGTACAATACAGTGTCGTTCTCCTTAGCATCAGTCATTTTCTCCTTATACCGATCTATCCGCCATAACAAACGACCATTTGTAGATATCTGTTCGGTATGTTGGGAAACATCATTATCGTCACTGTTATGTAGTTTGCTTTGAATTAAGCTGTCTTTAATCAAATCCTCGACATACTTAACGTTGTCCTTCATTTGAAACTTCAACGTTTTAATTTCCTTAGCTTGATTTTTTATTGCCTCTGAATGATTTCGCATCTCCCTTACAAGTATATCAATTTTTTCAGATAAAATATCATGCTTCTCCGTCAATTCCTTACTGCCCTTACATCTCATTTCCAATTCAAGCTTCATGTCGTGCATCTTTTCCAATTGCTCGTGCCAAATCCCACTGATCATGACGCTCTCTTTGGCCAAGAATGTCTTAAATCCTTTCAATTCCGTTTGCCACTCGTTAATCATCTCACCGCACTTGTTCCTATCGGCTGCTAATTCAGATTGTATGAAATCCAACTGGTCTGCGACTTGTTTGAAACTGAAGTTGGTATGTTGATCGATCTGATTAAAAGTTCTTTCCAGTGCCAGAAGTCGTTGTTCAAAAATAACAGAATCCTGACGCACTCGTTCAGTATCCTCTAGGACGCTCAGTCGTAGGATTTCCATGTCCGCATGTTTTTTTTCAATGCTTTTCATACTTAGCGTTACAATTTCCTCCAATCTTCTTCTTTCTCGTTCGCTGCCGTCCACAGCAGAACGTAACAAACTCAAAATCGAGAAAATCTTGTCTCTCCATACCAAATCGCTCTGTGTCTCCATCGAGTGTACACTCCTCACTTTTTTCTCTACACACTGACGCAGATGAGCTTCCATGTTACGTCGAGGTACGTACGCTCCACACTTTTTTGGACACTCTTCCAGTACGGCACAACAGTGCTTGACGTGTTCCGGTAAATAACGTTCTTCGACAAATTCATTACAGAAGTAGCAAGAGACGCTTCTGCGTACAACTGAATTAACGTTGCTATTCATTCTGCGATGTGTCACTTCGCAAGTACCCAGGAAACTAAAGGTATCAAGATGTCACGCATCGTATATAAAATTGATCTCGCGCGATAAGACTTATCTGGCTGAACTAACGATTTCCCAACTCTCTCTGATAGGACGGCAGTGAGTGTGTCACTGATATATTTGTTCGTTTTACTCACCTGTATGCTGACTAGAGATTTGAAACGAGGTCGCACCCCCTTGTGGTGTCTCACGCTATCTTATATCTCATAAATGCTAATAGAAAGAAAAGTAGAATGATTCTTTACCTCTGTGGCCATAGGAAGTCCCAGGATATAGGCACAGGCGCAACTGAAGAAGGTGATTGTGGTTTCCCACAGTTTCATCATTTTTGTATTGATAGCCATTATTCCAGTAATGACACAATGCCATATAGCCAGCTATAGAAACAGAATAATAAATATCATGGATGTATATACGTAAGGTACAGTTCAAGTAAAACTTAATGCTTTCAAGAATAATATTTCAAAAGAATCGATCGAATTATATCTCTTACCTGCTGAGCAATTCCAAAAAGAATTAGAATGAAGTAAAATAATACAGCCCAGAACGGTGAGACTTGTTCAGTGCCCAAAAGTGCCAAGGTTGCTGGTACCAATTCAGTAGAGAGTCTCAATACTTGATAGCCTGATTCAATGCTGAGGTCTGCACCGGGTCTTATAACACGTTGACCAACCAGAAACGACGCATGTGACATAAATCTTTCAGGAGTACTGCTATAACCAGGTGGCGCTGGTTGGTTGACAAGACGCATGAACGTATACCCTGATATTCTTTCTGGAACACAAGGCAAAGACTATACAATGCTACATCGTAGACATAATAACAATAGAAAATATACTTTAAACGAATCGCATCAAAATTCGAAATAAGCGGTAAATATAACGGACTCACCGAAAGAGCTCGTAGTATACACGTATCCGTGACTTCGTAAAATTTGAACGCAAGTATTGGCTAGAAAGGCGGATAACAGAAGAACCACAAATGTCAAAACGACAACGAGGCTCGTGTCCCTTTGCAAAAGATGCTTGTGCTTATTGTGCGCAGCAATCTGTAAGTAATTTAAATGGTAGAACAAGGAACGAAATTGCCATTATTTTGAAGCATCAAACGTCAAATCTGAATTTCGTTTACCTGCATGGCGGCGGATCCGAGTAAACCCCATGTAAGGAAGACTTCGGAAGAAGCAGCTACCCACGATTTTCCGTTAATGAAGAATTCACTCCAAACAGTAGCAGGAAACAATTGATGAATAGAACCGGTTGGCGTGAGGCCTAACAATTTTGTGCAAAGGACAAGAGTTCCAAATACCGGGACTAGCGTAAAGACATACACCACTTTGCCATACGATCTGAGACCTGTAAGAGAGAATTTAAAAAATATATAAATCGCTAGTCATCGCAAGTAACTTTCACAATATTTGGTACTTCGTTTTCATGTCAGGAAACCTTTGAGTCTCACCTTTGCTCAATGAAACGAACACGATCATCCATACTACGGCCAAGTTAAATGCCACTTGGAACTTAAGGGTCACGACTCCTGGATCAGGCTCGTTGAGATGATGCCTCTGCAGAACGGCACCACTGAAGTAATCCGGAACAGTTTCGTGCAGCTTGTATGAGGTGCCATTGTGTGTAGGCCTGGTGTCTTCTCTATAGAGAAGAAATGATTCTGCCCATCGATACCTGTCTTGCTTCGTGATGAATGAATCTCTGAGAAGAAAACATTGCGTCATACACTTTGCGGATAGCAACTATATCAATGAAGTCATATACTGTTCATCCATAATGTCAAAAAGCATTGATTGGATGGATGGATGAATGGCTTACCTGAAGTAAACAAACATCCATGAGACACCGACTATACTGTAAATTCCAATGAAAGCCTGTGCAGTGAGAAGGGCAATTCCGACACCCTGAAAGAGGGGTGAAATTTTCCACATGTCCACGGCACCAGCTGCTAGTCTTTGACCCAGGCATACTTGTAGAGTCAATAGGGGTATGCCCAATATCAGAGACAATACCAGGAACTGAACAATGAAATTTGCTAAAAAAATGACAATTTATATTAATTCTAAATTCTCATCTTTTCTGAGTAGTAATTTCATCCTCGCTCGACTTACCTCCAAACTGTATGCTAAGGATGGCGAACCTGCTGATGTTGAAGAGACCAAGAGTACATCCTAGACATGCAAGAGCAGGACTCAAGGCGTGTGGCCATCTTCCTAATGGATTTTCATCCTCGTCATCATCCTCGCCTCTTTCGTCATCACGATCCGCTCCTCTCTGCCTCTCGCAAATTCTGTAACAATAAAATAAACCGTTACAGTAAACAATACTGTGACGTCTTACAGTATTAATCTACATAAACAATATCGTTTGATATCCTTGTCATCCATATCTGTAATTCAATTTGATGCAACAGGGTAGTTCCCACGAATGCAGAAGATCGACAGTGAAAACAAATTTTATGAAGAATAATAATGTATAAACGACTAACAAAAATTTGATCAAAGTCAAAAAATGTATATCTAAACAAGTAGGAGGATTGAGGAGAGCAGATATTAAATCAAGTTTTAAAAAAGCAGGTGGTGGAATATACATTGCTCAAGTGAGTAGCCACTCTTTTCCACGCTTCGTAACATAGCGCTACGAGAGATCCAGCTGTAGAATGGCTTTGACCTCACGCCTAGTAAACATGTACACATGTCTCTAGAAAACTGCAGCTAGATGCGGAATGTGTTATCCTCAAAGAAGCGTCAGCGGCTCGCACGGAGATTATGCGATTTGCGAAATCGCATAATCTGTTGACCTTTATACGTACTTTAGAGTAAGCTAATATCACGGTCAAGGAATAACATGGCTGATGGATCTCACATCTGGGAGATCGAAGTATCTCACGTTCACAGAAACGTTATTTTTTTGTTGGATATCGGAAAAGTCATTTCGAATGCATTGACCCGATTGTAAGCAGTAGATAGAGGGTATGCGATCATCGAAAGCATTAGGAATAATAATCAAATGGCGAATGACAGTCGCTGCTATCTTCAATGCGGAAGTTAAAAATCGATTATTAAAATTTTTTGGCAAAGACTTATGTGACTTTTGCGTAATCGAGCTGTAAAGTGGAAATTTGTTGAAAACAAGTAAATTGACAATTTTTGTCCATGAGGGTACCGGTATAGGTAGCTTTGCGATACTGGCTATAGATTCAATTAGGCAATTGCAAAAGTTTACGAATAATCAGTGCGCGCGTGCGACACCTTCAAACCAGGTCAAACATAACTGCATGTCATTCAGAAAATTCATGGTCGAGCCAGTCGCGAACCAACATTGGCTACACTTGCCCGGAACGAGAAACGGAAAGTGCAGGCTCTCTCTTATAGCGATACACGATTAGTATGGATCTACGGAATTCGAGTACGTGGGAAGTTTTGGCAGAGGACTCTTATTAGCGGATACGAAAAGATTAATTATCTTACGGGAACAGAGATAGGAATATTGAATTACAGGAGATTCGAAAAACAATATATTTCTCATGTGTAACTTATGTAAATACGTGTTAGCCATCCACAATATCATATAAAAATGTTAATTTTATATAACATCGATATTATATTACATAGTTAAAAATTCTTTTAACGCGTATAATCAAAATACTATTAAGAAACTTAAAACTTTATATTACTGCATATAATAATCAATTCTACGAAAAGTCGCAATACATTGCGTACCTATTTAAACCATCGCCAATCTAAGAACGAATTATTCGCTTACGGCGACCGCTTTAATTTAAACTTACCGCGACCCTATTTCGTTACATTGTGTTTCAGGTGCTCCAGTAGCGTGACTGATTAAACATAGGTTAAATTGTGTCCTTAACGCGTTAGCCAAACAATCCCACGAATTTCCATATATCAATAACTGGTTACGTTAACGTTGTAAAAACGCATACGTTTATTCTTAAGAATTCGATTGAAAATTAAATTTTACAAATTGCCGATCGATCGAACCTATCACGGTCGCACGAACGATCAACAATAAATGGACACGGAGTAATTTTTTGTATCGAAACGATCGAACCAAGAAAAGTAAAACATAGAACGTACAACGCGGCCTTGATTGTATATGCTTGGACAGGAATTGTTGGTCATGGCCGTCATTCTGTCAAAGAGAGGAAACAGAGTAAAAGGCATGCCGATACTTCCTGGCAAAGTGAGTAGCGACTGGCGGGTAATTTGAGTAGATTCGAATCTCATTTTCTCCATGTTTTCAATATATGTATATATGTACACGACCTTCTGCAAGATGCATTTACGGTATTACGATCGCAGGAATAATTACGTGGTTGGTAAGAGATGTAAGAAGTTTCCATGGAGTGCATGAGACATTTGCAATGCGAATGAGAACTTCCCCCAGGGTTCGTGGAATTGTAAGATCGAGAATGTTTCGCATGACTCGCGATACGTGCCTAACGACACTGACTTTGTTAGGATTGCATATGGGATGAGAATTCGACGGGATGAAAAATCTGATTTAGTCTACCTCGTATCCTACGGGCAAATCTTAAGAATTATGCACCTGGGTAATCGTCGTTTAACGATGACAAAAAGAATTTTGGGATACAGTTTATAATCTCATCACGAACGCAGAGATGAAAACGTGCCGGTACGATGAATGGAGATTAAATGAAAAGGACCTTTACCCTTGCAGATCTTGTTTTTAAGTGAAACCTTAAAGTTCGTAATTATCCCAAAAACGTATTTCTGCTTTGCAAATTGCATTGACATCAAATACCTTGAGTGCTTCTTAATTATTTTCAATCGAATCATTAGAGAGTTGGTTCCTGTGAAATGCAACAGTGACATAATTAGTGACGATAATTATTTCGATATGAATAATAATGAGATACTTGAAAACAGGGTCGTTAACATGTTCAGTGGTGTTTAATTTTAATGAATCTCACGTGAATAGATCTGGTCTAATAGTGACAGCTGACATTAGTCGAGCAGTAGAATTTTCCAAAAATTCTAAATCGATATTTTCATTGATTCATATTCGAAACACACGTCTTTGACGCATCAACAATATCCATATATCGTCAGATTTGTGAACAGATGTCAAATTGATAAAAAAAACTAGACCTAATATTTAATCAATATAAACCAGGCACTCGTACCACTAATAACTGGTCAGTATGACTAATGCATCTCGTCATTGCAGTCACGCAAGGAACATCTGAAATGTATTCAAAATAGTCATCCTTTGACCTGAGACGTATTACAGGTCATGAAGAACCGCAGTAACGTAAGAGAAAATAAAAAAATTTCATAAGTAAACGCACATAACAATTTCGAAAAAGAGCCACCATCAGTCAAAAGATGAGCAAATCAGCTGAGAATGCTAGACAACATTTTCATGACGTCTAAATTCACGGACTCTTCCGGGCATCTAACCTTGACGTGGTACTAATGTGTCGATAGAGAGAACCGATTCGAATAAATAACAGTCTTGCGAATAATGTTTAATCGATTACGCGAACATATCGAGACGCAGTTGCTGGGTCCATACTCGATTAGCTAGAGAATTATAGAGTAATATGCCAATCGTTCTGCAAGAGCACCTTACCCACGCGGAAAGGATGAATTGTAGCATTTGAGAAATAAAAAAGCTACACGTAGGCGTCATCTTTCGATTGACTGTAAATCGCGCGGAGCCCGTACTCAGCCTCTTGGCATTTTTCCATTTAGATTCGTCACTGTATTCACCTACGGGTGTGTTAAAAATAAAAGATGCAAAATTCATGTGTGAAAGGACAATGACCAAACTCAATGACATCTTGAATTCTTCCATAAAGAAACGTCCGATGATATATCCAAGATAAAAAGAGACGGAAGAAACAACTTCTTTAAAGAAACAGACAATACGTCAAGACAGCTTTATAATTTTATAATTTATATGCTTTATTCCAATATATTTTAAGGAAAAAAAAATGCTAATGTCCGTCATTTGCATCATCAAAATCTCCCAGTAAATACGTGTAACGTGTAGTAGCAATTACGGATGTCTATTAAAAAAAAAACTAATATGTAGCGAATAAAAAATTGTACCGTAACGGTAGAACAGAAAAGTGATGTACCGTTAGTTTGAAAAACGATGAATAACTGCGATTTTAGGGATGCAAATAATTTCCGACCTTTGAACACAGTAGGTGTATCTAAACATCGATATGATCTAATTATCGTTCAATGCATTTTTATGAAATAATTTCGTAGCAGCTGGTTCTATATATACCTGCATCCCATACAATTCAGTACTGTCGAATGTGAATTCTGTCTCAGAAATAAATATTTCAAGTGCACCGACGAATCGTCCTCCCAATGGGAGAGGACAAGTACTTAATTTTTAATTGCCTCTTAATTCGGTTAATGAGGTATGTAGCGTCGAGCGCAGATGGTCGTGTAGAATTAATAAAGGCACCCGCGAAAGACGCGATCTTACATATGAAATTTTTTGCGAATAATGCAACGAACGTGAAATTCGTATGGGTGATAAATTTATGCAAAATATATTTATGAAATTAAAATTTCCACTTCATACGGTTATTTAAAGTTCTACTCGACTTCTGTACGATTCCTCCTGCTGCTCAGAGGTATTGCCATGATTTTTATGAAGCTTGCGATAAAAAACATAAAAAAGAAAAATCTTTATTGAATTTTTCAAACAATGAATATGTATAATGAGTTCGAAAAAGAAAAACAATTTGAGAAAGCACCTTCGTTATGGCTACTCGAGCGTACAAATAGCCTCATTAGGTTTGCCGGCATTCTGCATAAGATAAATACATCCTTTAACTCCCCATTTAATAGCGACAGAGTTCACCAGCCCATCGCGGCATTCAAAATCCGGAAGACGTAGTCGCGCCCTCCTGGATCCGGACAATGGCGCACCTCGGTTCTTACAAACATATTATTTCGTGCAGCCATTCGTGCACCGAGACGCGTCGTAACGCGCGTCAAACTTCAAACACTCAACGAAATAATTCACCTAGATTCTAATGAGATTCGCTCGAATTTCTGGTAAGGTGGAATTAAGAGTCTCAAAATGCCCATAATCGTCTAGCGATTGAGGTCAAGACTTTACGTCAAGAAGACGTAAAGTGCACCAAGAACGGGACGAAACGTACGAATTCAACCGTAACATCGATATTTGGCATAACGCATATTCCTTTATTTGAATATAAAGTACGTGTGCGGGCATACGTGAATTTCACGTGGCCGGTTCGAGAGAAGCACGTGCTGGTGCATCTTGGAAAAACCATGCAGAAGTCACGTATATGGAATAATTTTCTGATTAGCTGACCTCTGCCATATGATTACGTATAGTGTAAAAAAAATATACTCGAACTAAAGACGCAGTCACGTACCATGTATCTGGATGTCACGAAACGTATAACACGGGATTAAATTATTTTTATTGCAGTCTAAAATGCATTAATTAGCACCACTTACAACACACGCAGTTTCTATTGTATCGCAGGCTGTCAAATATGTGAATATTTTAAAAATGACATACGGGCGACTATATTGCTTTCTGCAATAACAATATAGATGTGAACTGAGATTGCGAAATATTACATGTCGATCGAATGTACATACATGCACGTGGGAAAGTGAGTTGCAATAAAAATTTGTTATTCCCAAACAAACAGCCATAAACGAATGAATTCCATATTGTAACCGGTAAACGAGGACTTCTCCAATCTTCATAGATAAATTCAACTACATTATCAGTTCCATATTAAATACACATTTGATACGCTATATTCAGAGGCAAATCGAACGCGCGAATAACAGCGTATTAATACACCGTGTATATCATACGTCAAAGGATCTTACGTGTTATGATAAGCAGTAACGAAGAAGTTACGTGAAATCTATAGAAAGGTGTTATCGATATTGAGCGATACATCGCAAACACTATAATTATGCATGTCATAGAAACAAGATATATTCACAATATACATAAAAAAAACAAGAAGTACCGTACGGATTAATGTTTGCGTATAATATAAATATTTTTATAAAAATTAAAATTGTTACATACTATCAAAATATGTGATAGTAGGTTACCCATCCCATAGCCGGTTTAGAAATCTAGCCTGCAAGATAGATCGGTACAACCTTGATCCGCATTTACGAACGGGCGCAAATTGACGTCCAATGACATCATACGCAACGATACATCAAATAGAGAATGGAATGAGTCTTGAGACAACATAAGAAACGAAAATAAATTTTCTGTGGTATTTCAGTCGCGATAGGAAAAAAAAATCCAGAAACAGTATATCGGAAGGCCATGCACGAAATTTCTCGAAGAAGATTGCCTCTTGTGTCGCGAGAGAAGATGAATCGTGGGATGGCGAAAATGAATTACAAAAAAAAGTAAAATAATTTAAAAATGAAATATTCCGACACGGTATGATACCTTGTACAAAGTCATAATTCGAGAAATGAATATGTATTACTTTTCGAATTTCTCTACGTACACATAAGCACGATCGATATATTCTTAACGATACCTGATACGATGCCTGCGCTGACTGCAGTAAAAGTACCGATGACATACAGCCGGATCGTTGTTCATGCTGGTTTCATGTCACAAATTAAACTGAATCTTCATGTAGCCGACGCTTCGTTCTATCCCGGCGATGTCATCCCCTGGATACTTTTACTTTGATAAACAGTAAGTGCCTAGCGCTCACTGCGCTAGCCCTTGCACAATCCCACAACACTAGAACGGTTCAAGGTTTCAGGGAAAAAAGCACGGATATTGCAACCGTATAAAATGTTATGGCGAAATTTGACAAAACAACGCGTTTCCGCTACAACGGTAGTAGATAGTTAACAACGACTTGTGATTGGTCAACGAGTAGACTATTTTGTCTCCTAATGTCTCGTCCGAGGTAAAGCCAGACTCTTGTTACTTTCTACCAGCCATGAAAAAAGTAAGCGAGTAACGTTCGACGTTAACGTGAAAAATTGTCGCACGAGTGATTAAGTATATTCGCGTGGATCCTTGCGACAATAGGAAAACTTTCTTTGTTCCGAGCGACGCCGTTCCGTGTTTCCTCGAGCGTGCGTGAATTAAGTAACGGCCAATAAAAAGACGTCGGGGCTGTCGCGAGATCCAAACGAAACACAGACATGCGGTTGTTCCATCGGAATACGGCAACGGAGCGAATCGACGAGTGTTTAAAGACGCGACGTGGCTCACTGCGGCGGCCTGTCTCTGCTTGACTGCGGCCCGAGCGAGCCATGTTTCTTTGCGGACCTTGAGACTCCTCGGCTGAACTTCGTATGTAACTGTACAGGCTCACGTGACTCGTCGCTCCCTATAGACGCACGCGGATCTCCACGTGTGAATGCGTCGAGAGTCATTCAGATTTACGAAAACATTGGAACTGGAACGGTCGTCTGTGAATTCGATCCTGTTAAGGAACTTTGGAGACTTCAAATTGCGCGGATATTTTATACTCAGTCACGATTACGCGACTAGACTCTTGCACCTTGGATACTTGAGAATAGATCGATCAGGCAACCTAAGGAAACTCCTGGTTGTTATGCTCCTCGCTTCGCGATGGTTGCTTTGCATTGAAAATACAGCTACGCATTGGATGCAGTCATTGTTAATGGCTATATGAATTGTGCGTTTTATACGTTTAGTTAATGTCAGGGATTAGCGTTAGCGCTGGATCAGTCTTGACATTAAAATTTATTTGCCTCTATTTCATATAAAAATTATACCTTACTTTTAAATAATTATCCTCGAAAAAAAATCATCTTCCACGATATTCGATAATTTGTATCCAAACGATACTTAACATTGAATCATCGTTCTCGAAATAAGACGTTATCCCTGGGGCATTAAGGAATCGAGTTTGTCTCTCAGAGAGATGTATGATGATCTAGAGTTAAAATATTTATACGGCCCCCGAAGGAGCCTATAGATCCGTAATCCCCAGAGTAGCCAGTTCATATATTTTACGAGAAAAAAAGAAAAATATCAATGATAGTAAGGAAAAGTTTATATTTATTGGCAGTGGAAGTTCCTTTTCGTCGTTTCAGAACATAAAAAAAAAACATTCAAATTATTCCTTACATAAACGCACTCGAGCGGGCGTATATATATATGTGATCATTAAAATTAGTATCAAAGTTTGATCATTCAAGTTTTATTGCTGGTCTGCCAAAAGTAATTAAATAAACTATACAGATATCATGAATTAATTATAAATCAATGAGAAAATGATTCCGCAGTGAAAAGTTCCGCTAAACTTTTACTTACGTTCCTAGTGCAACCTTAAATTTTGACACGAATCAACGAATTTGGGTTTGACTGACTGGCAATGCGCTGCGGCATATAGAATCGAGAAGAGCGTCGCTGTAGCCAAGCTACACCTACACCCAGCCAACCGTTAGTTATTCCATAGTAGTGGAAACAGTTGCAGTGCCGGTGCAGTTCTGATGCAGCAAGTCTACCAGGAAAGCAGCCGTGCTAGGAAGTACGCCTGCGCGCGATGCAACGATGCACTCAACCGAATGCACGCTAAATCCCAGTGTACGAATGAAGGTTGGATTTAACAAAGTCATGATGCAAAACGCATCGAAAATTAATGAGAATATCTATGGAAATCCAAAGCAAAAAATTGCAACGTAAATTAAAAAAATTTTTGATATCGAAATGAATTCGCGATAAGTTATTTTAATTCGAGAAAAGCCTTCGCACTCGTAAAATTGACAAATATCTTCTGCACTCAGACTTTCGTAACTGTAAGTGAGAGGGGGAGTCGAGGGATAAAATTGACAAATTATCAGTTACGTAAAACTTGCACATAACTAAGTCCAGTTCGCATCTCAGTCGTAATTAACTTTTGTCCGGATAACGGAAGATTGTACGAACCTACGAAACAGCTTATTGTTCTTTAAGAAATTGATATTCTCACGGCGGGAAGAACCGTCATTTTCATGAAATAACTGTTAAACACGTCCGCTGGCGTGCAGATGAGGCCAAATGAAATCTGACAAGTTTATCGTTAAAGATATAAATAATTCAAGTACTCAGAATATTAATAATCAAAATACAATAATATCCGAATATAAAGAATTGTATATAAAAATCTTAATCTCGACCCACACATTACAGTAACAATGAAATAGTTAACATTTCGTCAAATTGCTTGATGAAAAAAAAGGTTTTTTTTTCTCATAACATTCAAAATTGCACAATTTCCTCATAGTAACCAATAATTACCAAGTTGAAGCGAAAATAATGAAAAAAAATTAAAATTTTTACACACTCATTTCACGTAAATGTTGTAATTTATTTATCTTTTCGCTCGTCTTTCCGCCAATCTTCTTTCTTTTTTCTTTCCTTCTTTCTTCATATTATACAGCGTGGATCTTCAGGATCATTAGCTCTCGAGAGGAATCTCGAATAATACATTTTCTTTGATGTTTAATCAACCAACAGGTTTCCCGTATTATGGTTATCTATTCATTGCATAATTGCCAATTTAGGACCTTTCTGTAATCCAGTATCATATAATAGTACAGATCGACTTTTTTTTGTGTAAATCGAACTGATATCAAAGACACCGTCTTTTGGCCATTCTATATGTTTCTCAGTGCCTACGTCGATCTATAACTATACAGAGTTATAGGTATACATAGGCAGCTAAGCAGACAAGTATAGCATAGACTGCGCGACGCAACTTTCTCTAGCAACGTTAGACGACTAAACACTCCTCCTTTGCTTCGAAACGCCATTACGCAATGAGCAAGGAGCATTAATTGTTTGGCAAATGCCACTGAGTCCATTCCAAAGGAACAGTATAGAGAGACACTCGGTTACAATAGTTCTATATAGTTATTCCTAAATAAAGAAACTTTGTAATAAAAAAAAATGAAAACAATTTCGAAAAGCAATTTCAGTAGCTAAACTCGTCAAAATCCAATAAAAATATTCAACGATGCGAGTAAATTGAATTTCATGTTTTTTTTTTACCAAATATAACGAATTCCAAAATAACTTACATTGACTGTAATTAAAAAAAAAATTTGTTGCTGTCACTCTTATTAAGTTCACCTATTTTTAAATTAGTCTATCGATCCTTCCAAGTACATATACAATATTATAGATCGACGAACCGTAAGAGTTTTGTCATAGAATGAAAATCCATATTGCGTCATGGAAACCACAACGGAGAATGTCAATTGAATTATTTTAATCCTTTGTCACGTGAACACTATCCCGCATATCGTAAAATCGGTTTATATTCTTCACGCCACCTCGATTAAATCCACCATAAAAACGGCCGAGAGGCTGGTTACGCCAGTATCACTCGAGGCGTTCTCGTGACGTCATCACCGATTTTGATTCCTTTTTCATTTCGCACACTCTGTCGCATCAATGCTCAATCACGATAAATAAAGAATAACTGTACTTACTATATTTGACATTTACTATCTGAAGACGATTCACTGAACTCATCCCGATCTTGAACGATACTGATTCACGTCCAGATGTCCAAGTTCGTTTCCGATCTCTTGGCGCAGATCCAAACCGATTTATTCCATGGGTCGCGTTACTGTTATTCGTTCGTGAAATATGACGCTTCAACGACCCGAGGAACTTTTCACAAATATAAGTACCTGAAGCTTGCGTCTATAGTTTAACCGTTAATCCAGACTGGCGGCCGTTGATGAACGTCAGTAACACAAGAGCGACTCCGCGATTTACAGACAAGCCAGATGAGAAGTTAACGTTAAGAAGATTAACGAGTAAAATCATTGTCGCTTTTTTAATAATACGATCTACGATCCATCTAATTTTCAAATTTAATCGCTTTCATGAAAATTTGAAATTAAGGTTAAACTTTTTATTTCAACATTTTCCACATAGTCTCCTCTCACCCATCTATCCGCTATCCAATGATTGACCGTTGGATTCAACTTTGATGCGAGCTCAGGACGTTACGTTAGATGCGTTAAACCGCACGTATATTTTCATACCTCGTACGGTGACTGCTTTGCGGTATCCGAGACGACATGTTTTGCAAACAGAGACGCGCGTTATTTAAACGTGAGATTATCTCATTCATACACGGTGCAACGACACGTAATGTCGCACGATCCTACTCGGGCTTTGGATACAAGATTCTTCCGCATTGCCGTGGTAACTGAATAACACTGTGAAACATAATCGCTAGATATTGTCTCGTGGCGCAATGTTGTCTTATCACGTTTTATGGATCCTCGTTGAGTTTTTAGTTGAAACGAACAAGAACGGAACTCTGGGATTTTATCAGATTCAGTGTAGTATGAAACACGTTGGTCATAAAGTTTGCTTGGTTGAACTAGACGTAGAGGTTATGTTGAATATTTTGTTCAAATATGGGACTTATGAAATAATGCAATTGTATTCTGGTCGACTGGGAATTTTGTTAATTCTGAACTTGATCGTCATGAAGACGCGCGTATTTGTCTTCCGTGCATGATGAAATTCTCATTATACGAAACAACGAAATTGTGTCTGGAATGATTATCAAACGCTAAGTATGCGGAAGACGGGAATCAAGGTTAAAGGAAGGAGTGTCTCTGACACGACTGGGATCAGCTGATTTCTTTGGTTGCGTAATGGTCGGCTTTGATGTTGAGCGTCGTCGTTTGAGAATGATGGTGGCTGAAATAGCAGTAGAAGATGATAACGAGCTGGACAAGCCTTAAGGGCGATGAAATGAAAAATGAATAATGAGTTTATTCAATACTTGTAATGAAAGTCAATAGCAAATTGTTTGATTGACTAAATTTTTATTGAATTTTTTTTGTGGGATTAATGTAAATAGTAACAAACACGAGTAGTGTGTTACCAACATAACTAGTTACAAATGTCATTTATAGAGCGAGTTTATCATAACTTACTATAGTTACCGAGGTTCGTGTAATGGTAGTATAGAGCTTTCAGAGTAATCAAGAATTCTCAGTAAGTGACGCAATCATGAAATTAAATTATTTGAAGCTGAACTACTTAGGTCTTAAGTAAGTTCAATTGTTCAATATTCAGAAGAGACACTTGATTGTTTCTCAAAAACAAGTATTTAGGATCCGCACTTAAAGACCGAATATCAAAAAAAAAAGTTTTTAAAACAAGTACACAACTGTAAAGACTAGAGTTCAACCACTCGTAACATCTTTTTGGTAATTTAGTCGAATTGAAAATTATTTATACAAAATTCGCACAGCACGTATGTACATACGTGTCGATGTATCAAGAACTAAAATGCAAATAAGAAAACGTGCCATAGGATTCGAAACACAGTGTTTCAATAGATCCCCGCTAATAGGTAAAGTAAAACGTTTAGAATAGATCTAAAAATTTTACACGAGCTTCGTACTAACGTCTATAGCTCGTCCAAATATGTAAATGTCCAAGAGTTACGCGCGAACGAAGTAGTGATGGGCTCATTCATGACAGTCTGGTCGCTGCATACGAAACCACCATTGTCCGCATCCCCCCGTCCTACACACGCGAGACTCTTGAAAAATCGATTCCGTACTGAATTGTTTAAGAGCCGAAGAAAAGCAGTTGTCGTACGCGGGATGATCACTGGCCACATCACTTATGCACGCAACGTAGAAAGAGAAGGTTACAGCCAGTAATAATAAAAGCCGCAAAGAATCTTGAGGTGAGTATAGCAAACTGGCGCCCCGATGCGGCGTTTCTCGGAACTAAATAACCAGACAAAATCACCAATCAAAAGTTACACAGTTAATTAACCAATTCGTACGATCCGACCACTTCTGAGTAATTTATGACTTTTTCGTATCTCTCACGAAGTCCTTTATTTCTGACTCTTACAAAAACGACGTCGTTATTGCGCTGTTATGGAACGAACGCAGCGCCACTGAGGGAGGTACTCCTCATTCGCAGAACGAAGCTCGATCCGCCTCGTGGGATCGATCTAATTGGCTTGGAATTATTTTTGCGAAAGTGGATATCGCTACGGTCAGTCCCGCAGCAATCATTTTGCCCACGCTAAAGGCTTGTTCTCACACGAACGAAATAGGAGAGTTAGGAGAGCAGGAGTAGACTGTTAACGACGATAAAGTGCTATAGAGGCATTGCTAATGTGAATTCATAAGTTTCCCACGAGCGATCAAAATCACGCGAACCTGACAGAATCCAGCACAAAGTGATCCATCGAACGCGTGTAATTTTAATGCACAATGAATATTTTCAATTAAAATCGTTATCAACAAGATACAAGATCGATGATTGTTACAAACGTTCAATTACGAAGATGACATAGATATAACGTAACTGTTCTTGCATGAATTAATTGCCCAGCGCAATTCCATTACGTCGTTAATTCGACGTCCGAACATACGTGGGTATGTACATACACAATATTTCGATATGCAAATAGGATCAATGCAATTTCCTATTCGTAAACGAGTAACGAATCGAAGAGTAATTACATCATCTGTACCAACTAGAGATTTTCATTGGATATAACTGGTGGAATAATTACGATCGATTGGCACTCGTGATTATCCAGCGCGGCGATTCGCATGTTGTTAAAGTAACGGATCCGCGATAACGCGACGATCGCTACGAAACGTATCTCGTTGCATCGCGGTAACCTTGAAAAGTGCAACCGGATAGTACGAGTGCGGCAAGGTTATCGCGAAAAGAAATCCGAACGGTTTCGATAATTGAACTAAACGATTGGCTGTTTCACAGTCTTACAATTAACGATAATAATTTCTAAGTGACATACAGCTGATCTTGACGCTAGAAAACAAACTTCTAACTATGCAAAAATATACAGTCTGCACAGAGGGAGGAGGTTGAAGGTGGACGCGAAGAAAAGTGGATGTTGAAGTGGAAAACTGAAAGCATCGGCAGGAAGTGCAGCGATGTGCAGCGAGCGTTCCACCCTGCATTCAATGATGAACAGAACGATTTGATAGCTCGAGAGAATGGCATGGAGTTTGCACTTAATATACCTATATAGATCGTTACACTTAATATACCTGTATACCGTTTATCTAAACTGCATCTTATAAAATATGCATAAAAGATGCAGCACCAGCGACACGCTGACTTCGTTCGAATGACAGACGCGCATCGTAAGGAACGTATTGGATTTCTGAACCTGCGATACGACGCAGATGCAGCTTAAGAATTTTGAGAGGTAAAAATTTAAGAAAATTAATTATAGTGACAAATATCAATTTTGTACGGTAGTAACGTTTCGGAATTTGCGAAACCACGAAATTCAACCAACCGCCTATTGAATTCGCGAAAGCAATTAATTCCCGAAGCGAGACGGTGTAATTCACTAATGGTCGGATTACGCGATTCTCGTGGCGAACAGCAGAGATCCCGGTTGCCGAGGCAGAGAAATATACAGTAGATATAATCGTCGCGTCGTCGGTTGAAATTCACAAGCACAAACGAAATTACGGTAATCCGATATGCCGATAAGCGTAATTTCAAAATGAGACGGTTCTTAATTCTTTTATGCCGTCATCATCAAGATGCTAATTGCCAACGTCTTCCGAGCAATAACCAGTCATGTCGGGCACAGCAGAATTACGAAATCCCTTAGCTTCACAGTTCACCAAGAATGGTCGAAGCATCTAGGTCAAGATCCTATTCCGTAATGATATACATATGTACTTACTCATAACCCTGAACAAACGCGTGCCCTACACCGAAACAGCAAGAAACGTTCGTTTTACGTGACTTTGTTAATTAATTTATAATTCATTCGTAAACGAGCATCCACCACCTTGAACGGTCCGTTGATCCTCCTCAAACAATTAGGTTTAATAAAAGCACATTTTTTTTCCACAAGCTAATAAATAAAATTTCCTTTGCGTTTAATTTCCCAGGATCAGAAGTTAACGTCAACTTTCGGATCCCAGAGGTGTAAACAGTTGGACGGTTTCTCCAAGGCTCATGCTTCTCAAGTTAGTCACCGCGCATCTCGTGTTTCAGCCAATGCGTTCAGACCTAATGCCGTGTAGACGTATCCATGCACGGCTATAATATATCGCCAGCCATTCGTGGGCAGGTGTGTGAAAACCCTGCGGACTCTGATTGCGCGTAGGAAGGTAAACCGGAGCCACGGACTCTGACCACTGTTTCATGAGAACGAGGACGGGGGGGGGGGGGGGGGGTCAGGCCCTTTCGTTATTCGTCACTCCTCACGAGTATTCGATCGCTCGTGCGTGCAGTTCAATGCGTAGGAGCGGTCGTTCTTTGCACGAGCGGCTTATGGTTAGTTGAATATAGTCGAGTAGGTGGATTGGGCGTGTGCGCATGCGTGCACGCTTCTCGGCTGACTCTCATGGAAATCACCGTGAAAGCCTTCAAGAGAGACAATATCGCTATGCATTCTCTTTTCGTGTACCAAGAAACACATGATGAATCACGTTTCATACAAACTAGCTTGTTTTCATGTATGACTTTTGCGCGTAGAAGAATTAACGAAGACGGACGAGATTATTGTTATTAGTGTTGCAGAGTCAGAATAGCCGTAAGACGAAATTGAGGTTATGTACAATAGGCAGAGTACGTGGAAGGAATATTGGGATTATGAAGAAAATAAAGATGGCTACTATTTTATGGGCCGGGATGAATGATTGTTTGAATGGCGAACGACCTCGAAAAATTGATCTGGAACGATACTGGAGTTAACTGTTCTTTGTCTCTTTATGCTGCTTTGGATGCAGCTACTCCTGATGCAGATGCAGGCGGCACCCACGGTACGAATTGTCGCTCTCGCGCGAATCCACCTGTAGGTACAGACGGTCGATTAACAGTTAGTTCAGGACTGTTGAATGTTGTTGGTTTATGTTCATAGAAGCAGGGGATTGCTACGTCGTGCAACGGTTCGCGTTTACCGTAAAGGGAATCGGCGCAGCTGTTTTACGAACTAGGATGACGCCGACATGTGAGAGAGTGTAAAGGAAGTACGTAACCTCTCTTTTCGTGACGCGTTAAGGAACCGTTTAGTTTCACGCAAGAGTTTTGAGCCTTAGATTATCGTGGTATATTTATTATTGGGGTTGAAGAGTTGAACTTTATTCAGCTTCACGCTCAGGGTTACATGAATTAATTAACCCTTTCGAACCTAGCTGTTTCAACGTGAAACCACATCGTTCTTTTGCTCGTACAACCCCTGTCAAAGTATTTTAAGCAGCAAAATATTTATGGTCCGAATGCGTCATGTTTTTGTAAAATTAATTTTTAATCTCTATTTAAAACTTTTGAGGATATCTAAAACGATGATAATGATGGATTAAAGTTGTTGGTAAGGCAGCAACGAGTAATTACAGAAATTACATACGGATGCGCCAAGGAAATATTTCCTACTGGTTCGAGCATCTAGCGCAACCAGTGCAGCTGGTGCAGCCAAACGATTCAACGACAGCCGACGTGACTGCATCGCACGGAAATACCAAAGCAAAGTTCCTCGCGACGATCAGACAGTAATTGCTCCCGAGCTGTCTGATTTCTTCGAATATTAAAGAAACGCATCCACGCAATCTCGAACTCTTCCTGTGGGGTCGTAAGGTCGGGTGAACGATCGGAGAAAACCGGTACAGATTGCAGGTACTGTACTATCCGCCTTCAGGGCAGTAATTGCTTTCGCAACGTTCGGCCATTTTCGAATGTTCGAACTTCGCAAAATCTTCTTACTTTATTTGGTATCATTAAGACCGAGATAATAGTTCATTGCACTTCCTGTATTGCATTTATAACAGAAAATGAAAACGTTCTGAGCTGTAAAATTTCATTATCTTAAAAAAAATTTTTTACAATATTTCTAACTGTATATGCTAAATCAAGCGAGTATACAATTTCTGACGAACTATGTATTTTCTCAAGATGATCATGAAGGAGCAATGGCAGAACCGAGAAAATTCAATTACCACGGTTAAATCGCCATGGCAATTCCACGTGCAATCACGCAGAAATCCCTCGATACGATATTACCTGTACTACGTCTTTACCAATCGTTCAACAACATTTACGAGAGTCAAGTCACGTTACGAGCAATTAAAATCAAAACAAGGTTAATAATAAGGTATCGATCCGATTAATCACAATGTTATTAATCTATCATCGGCAAAGAGAAATTGTTTCTGCATTCGAACTGATTTTGAAAAATTTCAAGGGAAAGTATTCCCACAGCGGATACCACCAACCTGGTACCAGTTTTCCATGTATGCGATATTGAACCACGATCAAGCCGTATTCATCTAGAGAAATAAGAGTTTCAGATGTTGTTACTGATACTGATATTTGTAAGATATTGCAAAAAATTTGCAAAAATTTCAAATGAAAGTGTCTCCCACTAAATTAAATTCTATTCGCAACCTCCTTTAGATGGTACTGTTAGGTATACATTATCTATAGATATAGAAGTTCCATTAGTAAGATGTTAGTTATTAGTAAGATACCGGTATGACATCTGTGCCAAAACAATGTAGTGCAGAGTCAATCGAAATGACAGCTGTCAGTGACAGGTGAAAAGTGCAACGGACTGATTCCGATAATGATTGTGAAGGAAATCCGAAGTTCCCACGGTGCCCGGTGCAATGGGCGTACTAAAATGCCGTGTTGTTTGCCATTATTATTTTCATGACTAATCAAGGGCTGTATAGAAAGGCGAACGTTATTTTAAAAATTCTGTAATAGGTATAAGCAGCTTTGAAAATAACATTCGTATACGGTCAGGCGACCACCATTCGTAAAAGCTTTGTCATGACCAAGCCCGCCACTGGCCTTAGCTCGTGGCATTAGAATGCCTCGTTTCCGTCACTTTGCCTCTCCAACCTGGAAAATAATCAATAAGAGTAAACTGTACAGTACTATCACGTGTGTGGCACGTTAATGTCAGAATCGTAGCCACTATTAGACCTAATGCGCAGTAGAAACCTTGAAGAAAAAAAATCACAATGACATCCCGCATTGGTGATTACTCTTATCTTACCGAAAGTTGCATTATTCTAACCTCCAGGACGAGAAGAAAGTACCAGGATAAAACGTGAAGAAATTTTTTATAAGCCCGACCATTCTCATTTAAATGAAGCAAGACTTCAAATTAGTGTCCCTTTGGCAAACGTGCGAATCGACCAGCAGATCCGTATAGGAAGTTCTGCGTCAAGATCATGATCCCCGTGTACAAAAAAATTTTGGTATTAAACTTTTTAGAAAAGAATACGTAAACAACTATCTTAGAAAAATATCTTAAATAGCACTAAACGTTAGCTTTTAGGTTGAAACTAAATTGTGACAGTCTATAGACCGATCTGAAGTGGCTGTGAGGATCCTGGTACTCTCTCAAGCTCCATTAACAGTCCCCGGTCCTGGAAAGTAAGGGGAGTGCTGGAACAACGAGAACGCAGAAGGCTCCACCTCGGCTGTTTGTGGCCAAGAGTCATAGAAAAACAAGAGACAGTCGTCTCGGTCAGGAAGCACGGGACATGCTGGGGTCTCGTGTTGCAGCCACTTTGACCACTTGGTCAATGCAACAGGACTGATGAATCACGAAGAATATTTCGGTCTCATTCTGCGTGGCAAAGTCAGGTGCACGTTAGACTTGAGGAGAAACGAAAGAGTAAAGTTACGTCGGCACTTGACGAGATAATACGAAGTGAAAATAAATTTTTTAAAAATATACAACAAGTGCTTATCCGACATTCTGGTCTCATAGAAGCCGGTTGGTCGGCTCCTCGTATAATGGCAGAGGGAATGACCGGTGCGTAACTATCCGAATAAACAGTACTAGACTTTCAGTGATTCTCAACTTGGACCACGAGAATCGTCACGGTCGACATCCTCTGGGATTTCTTCAGACTTTCTCAGCCGGTCATCCGACGATTCTCAAACACAGCGTAAAGGTTTGGAACATAATCTGAATAAAAAATGCCGACATTGCCTTCAATTACACAGTTGATCGGTGGTGCGTCCGTTACGCACTGGGACACGTCCAGATAACCACTCGGCGATAGTAAATCTTTTGCTTTTACACGCGATAAAAAAACATTTAAAAAACTTTTCTCCCAACGAGTTCATAAATTTCGCGTTACGCTCCGAATGTCAATCGGATTCACCTGAGATGCTGCGATGAGTTAAATCCTCAACCATTGGATCGCGATCAACCAGCGAGTCAATGTCGCTTTCCAATGATCGAAAGGTTCAGGTGCAAGTTCAGTCGTCACTTATTATCGTAATCATTCGTAAAGCCCAGCTAACTATTATGACTTTGTACTCACAACAGTGAAAGTTGATGGACGGCGAGACAAAATTATAGGTTAGGTCGCTACTATTTTTGCACTACTCCTACGTGCGACATTGTAACTGCGATAAACTCGTATGTTAGGTGGGCTGGTTTTTTTATTGATTTATTTGCCGTGTAAAAAATTGGGCTGCGACGTGAACACGACGTGAATGATTTTAAAAAAAAATTTCAATTTCGTACGAAGAATCGAGACATAAAGCCAAAAAATAGACTTCGGGCGGAAGGAAATAAAGAAATTATTAACGATATGAGATAAACTGTAATATCGTATCCATAATTATTAATCCTGCATATACGGGGATTAACAGAAATTAATCATCGCGACACATCTATGTCTCGCATCTAGTTCTAGGTTATGTTGCAGAACCACTGACTTATGTCAGCGACCGTCTTGTAACATTTTACAGTGGAACCTGTCAGTCAGCTTGTACGGGAAGTATAGAGAAATCACCCTCGGATATTACGAAGTGATATTCATCCTGGTTTCTTCGTTATGATATAAAACGCATGATTCAAATCCTCGTTTACTCATTAAAGTAACGAAGTGAAATGAGTAACAGGCGTGGGTGACAGTTTGTTTATTTGAATTTGAGCGGGAAAATAATTGTTATTGAAAAAAATGATGACAGTCAATACGTTGTGATGAAGTCTTCGCAACTTTCCAAGTAAATTGTACATCCAGAAGTAGGATAATAATTAACCACTACGAATATATAATTGTCGAGAACGAAGGTATACAAGCTCAGAAAAGTCATTACGAATCCTAAGAACTTATGTAGCGTCCATTTATTTACTTTCTGATAATCATTTCCGTGAAACTTACTATCAGTAATCAAGGCGGTTGTCGGTTAGTATTACTGAAATCCACACAAAAATTATCATTCATTCCATGATACAAGTCAACTTCCAGTTTATTAAGTTATTAAATATTAAAATCAAAGAAAGTATGACACCAGAATAAAATATATCATCGATGTAAATGTTAATAGATTCTTAGCAGCATAAAATTGAAATTTGAAAATTGAAATCATTCATTTTCGAAATAGCACTTTTCACACTGTGATACAAAGTTTGAAAAGTTATCCGCAAGGTAACAAGATATTCTTCCTTTATCCAAAGTTCCTTCAAACCGTAAGCCAAGTCAAGTATCCAATGTCCTCGTTCTCGACTCTAAACAAAACTCGATCCGTACGAGACGCGTTCGACCTCTCGAACGAATCCCTCGACGTGAATAAAGAAATTCATCGATATCTTGTGATCGAAAAAGCAAAAGAGCTCAGCTGTCCAGGCTATCGTTTCGCAGATCTCGAGCAGTGCAAAACCACGGTTTCTCAAGCTGCCCACGAAGTGTATCGTGTTGCGTAAAAGGAGAGTCAATGCGTGCCGGCTGAAGCCGAAAGGATGTTCACGAGCAGCAATATGACCAGGAGGTTCTTTAGCTATACCCATTTCCGCTGGGTTATGTAGCAACAAAACTAATTGGAACCAGTCGGAAAGTCTTTTACTGCAAATTACAAAACTTCCAATTGATCTTCTTGCGCTGTCTATTCGTTATCTATACGGAGAACCACGAAAACGTCTATGACATTTCAAAAGCTCGAAATCCCCATGAAAATCATCACTCTCGGAGTGCCGAACTTTCCAGTGAGAACCTCTCGATTGTTAATGCGAGACAAAAGAATTCCTCGTGCGTCGAAAACGAATACGCAGCAATCGTATCGAATACTAGTTGGCCACCGTTCGCCACGATCGACCTCGATTTCTTACGTGGTGCCTATGTGCCTATCACGATTCACTGCTGTATGCTAAGAATAAATATAAAAAAAAAATACCGTGTCCACACTGAACCGATCAACGATGAATGTCGTTAATTTTCAGTGGAAGGATAGCATGACTTATCGAAGGAATATTATGCTCTGATTGTGAAATTAATTCGAGCGAAACTTTGGAACAATTTTTTGGAGGTTAGTTGAAAATCAACGATTACTTTAATCTTTAATTTTATCATAAGAGCGATGTAAAGATTTATTGTAACTCGAGAGCAGCTAACTATTACGTGCGAGACGAACGATCAACCGTAGCATCCAGTGGATAATTGCAAGTGGGCAAAAGTAAATGGGTCATCGTGCTTAAACGAACCGAATTTTTCACGGCAACATATCAATCTGTACAGCGGATACGATTTCGACTGTTACATTTATTCTACGAACGAGGAGTGTATATAGCGTTTGCATCAGAAGGCATGCAGGTGGTCGTACTCGCGACTGAGTTTAATATTTTCTTAGATATTACTGTGCTATTAATATTTTCATTATCAATTGTGCCAAGTATACATAGATTCATTGTAGATAGGAGCACTGTAGTAACAGGTGTTTTAATATCGGTTCGATCACTGTTTATGATATCGAAAAGTCTCTGTAAAGAGCGTGAAAAGTGAAAAAAACTTTTTAATGGGGGCCAACTAGATGATGCACGTATATATCAATATAAAAAGTAAATACGAACACAGACCTTCTGGATGAGCCGTTGGCGCGTTGCGGTGTGGTGGTAGCACTAGAGGCAGGGCTGGTTCCCGTGGGCGAACCCGAAGAACTGGAACACGTTGTGTCACTTACGGTAGCCCTGGAAACGCTGCTCCGTCTAGAGCCTTGACTCCTGCCTCTCGATCTACTCGTAGGACGTCTTCCTCTTCTGGGCGAAGCTACGGATCCGTTGCCAACATTCCTGGACGGTGCCGGAGCACTCGAGGGTCTTAATGGAACGGAAGTCCCATTAGTTTGAGCGGCCAGAATCTCCGGAGCGATCAAGGCTATGTCCGGCAAAGAGTTCGGCGCAGAAATCGTCAAGGCGGTATCCTCAAAGTTTGCCGTTCTGTCGTCCCTCTCGGCCTCTGGAAGTCGCAGGTGCCGAAGACGTCGCATAGACGCGCGAACCCAGGAATTCCCGTTCGAAGCACCGCTGTTGCAATTGCTGTTATTCGCGCTGTTCACGTTCGTCGTCGTTGTCATCGACAAGGACGCCGGTGGTCCTGGCGAACCACTCGGTAAGGACTTTCCCGTCGCCGCGACGGACATCGCGACACTGCGATTCGAGTCGCCGGCGCGAACTGTCGCGTCGCGCATGCGGCGAGCCTCGGTAGCGGACATGGTGGTGGGGTTGCCTTCCTGCCCCTCTTCTTCGTCTTCGTTCTCCTCTTCTTCCTCCTCGTTCTCGGCCATCCGGGAGTCCGTCGAACACTCCACTTCCTCTACCCATGACCAATCCACTTCGGAGCACTCGGAAGAGTAATCTGATGACGTATCCGGAAGTCTGTGACAAATATATGTGCTATTTCAACAATTGGAACTCAAATGCAACCCGCATTCGCTAGAAGTGCCATATACAGTTATACAAGGACATAGAGAATTTTCTAGAGGACGATGAAGTTACTTGTATGTGATCTGAAAAGACTTCATTTTTTTTTTCTATCTCCTTACCGATACTTTCCTGCTTTTCAACGTATGCATATGGTGTTTCGTATTTGGGGGGAAGTGAGGACTCTCATGGCGAACTCGGGGAAAGCGTCCCAGTTCGCTCAGCTCTTATAGGGCTCTGTCTTTTTCCGCGTGATGATCAGAGATCTTCGTTGTAGTTCCGCGCATTGTTTTCGCGCCAGGCATCGACGAAAGGAAAAGGTAATTTATGTAAATCACTTGGGAGAGAACGAGGGAGACTTTAACGCGCGATTGTTGGTACCTTAACTTCTATTAGTTCAAAAGTGAGAATAAGTGCTCGTCGAGATTAAAATTTGCGCGGAGAACGAAATTTTTAAGGAAATGGTTGTAAAAGTTTTTCGAAGTAAGGAGGATAAGATGAAAATTCTGAGGACGAGGGTGAGATTTGAAAATTTAAATAAATTTTCAATTTATCCATACGCGCCGAGAGATTCTCCTTAATTCATTTAGACAAGCCTATGTGTATACACAATGACACGTGCTTTTAAGAAAAACGTCACGGATCCTCATTAGTTCTAATCTAGTATCTAGATCGACGATATAACAATGGTGTTCATTTTGTTTCCAGTAAACTCACAAAGAATTTCATTATTCAACTACGCGAAACCATAAAAAATTAATGAAACAAATAACATGAAAAAATCACGCAGAACATTTTTTTTTTTAATAATAGAAAACTGTCATTGTTTCCTAGTATTAATTTTTTATCGCACAAAACAGATTTTAAAAAATAGATTAATGAACCTTATCACATTAAAACAGTGAATATATCCGTTATTCAAATACGTGGCAGCCTATAGGATTATTTAGGATTTTAAATTCTCGTGTAGCTAATATGACAAATTCATATGATCATCCGATGTCAGTAAGA